>LRSR01012431.1:0-17484 GCA_001579985.1 Hypsibius dujardini | reverse complement strand
GGAGAGTGAGATGATCTACGGAAGAGAGGTGTCGTCGAGGCCGGCAACCGTGACGGAGCGTGAACGGACCAGCGGGAGAGTCTCAGCAGCCGACTCGGCCGGTGATGGTGGTCTGGTGCCGCGACGACTGCTCAGTCCGTATCATTCGATGGTGTACGTGCCTCCGCCGGCGGTCGTCGATGGTGCCGGTACCGAAAATGGGTACTCCTTCAAGACCGGCTCGGGGCACGTGGTTAGTTACGCCTCCGGGGTCGGGAGTACACTGCTCGGGTCGTTGGCCTGTTCCGGTAGTGGACAGCCGATGTTTTCCTCCCGGCGTCCGTACTTGAACGGCATTGGAGAATCGGAATCGGCGAACTTTGAGACGTCAATTTGATGTTGAAGCGACACGCTTCCGAGATCTGATACTGTGTTGATAGTTTCTGCTTCGCGTCCTCATTGGTCTTATTATGGTTGTTTCTTTTTTTTCCGTGTTTTTAGAGGGACGTACTGGCGCGAAATTGGTGCATTTGCATACCCTTTTGGGAATGGAAACTGTTTGATTTTTGAGCCTTTGATTTTCAGTTCTGAATTCTGAATTCTGATGGTAGAATACTATTTTCTGCAGTTTGAACTTACCGTACTGTTCTCACTTGCGAGTCAGATACAAAGGCTTATGTACGTGACAGTGACACATGCAAACAGTTCCTGAGTGATAGTGATGCATATGAGTAAACTGTTAAATTCAAATAAAATATATTCAAATTGTTGAATTCACTTATCACTGCTGTTACGGATAATGGTTCAGTTCCTGTAACGCTACAGAGGCAAATTTACAGCCAGACACTTAGACACATCGACAGATTGCTCGCACCCAGGTCAATCAATCAACCTTGGTCTTTACACAGAAAGATGACCAAAACAACAGCGAATCAATCAATCAATCACACCATGCGTTTGTTCCTTTAGGTTTTCCCTTGTTCCTGTAAATTTTCCGTTTGTTCCTGTAGGATTTTCCTTTACTCCCGTAACATTTCCGTTTGTTCCTCCATGTTTTTCGACTGTCCCTACAATTTCTTCGTCTGTTCGTGTATTTTGTCCTTTCTATGTTGTTCGCGTAACTTTTGCATCAGTTGTGTTCTGTATTTTTCGTCTAAAGTAATCCACCAATCAATCAATTATCAATAGTTACAGCTGGTGTGATAAATTTCAGGTTTCGGCCTGCAATAAAAATCGATAGCAGTCCCGTCACTCTGCCGTGAATAAAATTTGCATGCATGTAAACAAACTGCTTTCATTTACCTCTGTTCTTCTTTGTATCACCACAATTGCTACGCTAATTTTTGCCATTTATTTCACCGAAATTGTTATATTGTTGCGTTGAAAGAAGAGCAGAGCTTTTTTATTCTGCCGCTGGGCATATTTTGGCCCTCTTCGACTGTGTACACGTTGAGTTAGTTCACCACACCTGTGTGAGTTCACCACATCTGTGTGAGACTGTGAGTTCACCACCTGCCTGTACGCCTGTACGCTTCACCCTCATTCAGCTGGGCTCCACGCTGGGCAGTTTAAAGGGCTCACAAAATCACAAGATGGCTTTCTTCAACGGGATGACGCATCCATTCATCTGTGTGGGAAGCCGTGTGCGAAGTGGACTTTTTTAGGATAAAAAGTACAGAACGAAACGGCCAACGGGAATTGGATCATTTCTTGCTGTAATTTTTTCTGCAATAAATTCCTTCTGCACAGTATTCTGTCGGATTTTCCTACCATATTCCAGTTGGGAAAAATGGCAGCTTTAGTGCTGGGATTGGAGTTGATTTTGGTGTTCCTCTTGACGCTGTTGGTGCTGAATGAATACGGGAACTGGAGGACGCAGCATCCCATTGTCACGGTGGCCGTGTTTGTAGCATGGTGAGCTGTGCAGGGTTGATTGATTGTTTGTTGCTGCTAGCATTTGTAGCATTACTGTTACATTGATTGATTGATTACGAGTAACTCGAAGACTTGTGCTTTTCTAATGAGTTCGTCATGATTGATTGCTTGATTTTGACTTTATCTTTTGCAGGTACTTCTCGTTTTTGATCATTTTTATCATTCCAATGGATGTTTCGGCGGTAAGTGTAGTGTTCAGATGAATTTCTGTAATAGGAACACTTGTTTTGTAAACCGGAACTTTTGGGGCCTTTTTCAGACACTGTATCAGCAATGCCTGAATGCCACGGTAATACCTAACATCACGGAGGAACACTTTAATATTTCGGACCCGCTCTTGGTGAATGTAAGCCGAGCTATACAAAACGTCACGGCGTATGAGGCCAAAGAAACGGAGGGATTGGTGCCGGTTGTGCAGGAATGTGAACCGCCCTGGTCGTATGTGGACCCGCACGTACTGCCTACATTGTGGCGTGTTTTGTACTGGACCTGCCAGTTTCTCTCCTGGTATGCAGTGAAAAGATTGGTGGTTTTTCTGTCTGTTTTTTTGCTTGCTTTGCGGCCCGTCTTCTGGTCTGTCCGTCCGTCTGTGTCTGTCTGTCTGTCTGTCTGTCTGTCTGTCTGTCTGCTGTTTGTCTGTCTGTCTGTCTGTCTGTCTGTCGGTCGGTCGGTCGGTCTGTCTTCTTTCTCTTGTCTGTCTATCTATCTGTCTATTTACCTGCCTGCCTGTCTGTCTTTATCTCTATGGGTCTCTATAGCTGGCTGCATGCTGCGCGCCTATCTGTCTGGCTGGCTAACTGGCTGACTGGCTGTCAGGTCTACTGCATTCGGCTCTTGTCTGTGCTGAGTTTATTTCATAATGATTCTTAGTGTTTTTCTGACTTCAGGCTCCTACTACCTCTGATGCAATCCTACGCCCTTGCCGGGGAATTTTCAGTCGGCGGAAAACTTCTCGCCTCCCTCAAACGGAATGCCATCTACTACGGAACATACCTGCTAGTCTTCGGTGTGCTCTTAATCTACGTAGCCGCAAAACCTGAACTTCACCTCAGCTGGTGCGTGCCTTTGTTTCCTTATTTGATGGAACACATTTTAGTATTTTAGCATTCGTATTCTTCAGGTCTCGGCTGTACACCCTGATCGTGACTGCCAGCAACACATGGGGATTATTTCTGCTGATCCTCCTGCTCGGCCACGGTCTTGTCGACATTCCCCGAGGCTTCTGGCGGGCATCGAGTCTCAGCTTCCAGCTTGCCTACACGCAGTTCAAATTAGCCAAAGTGGCCACGGAAAAAGCGGAAGCTGATGAAGAATTGGACGACGTCCTTGGGGTTTGTCTCCATTGTCTGAATCCAGTCACTTGGTTATAGGTATTCTCACTGCGTCTCAATTCCTACCCTAGGAGGTCAAAAAGGCAGCCGATTATATTGACGCTCGTCACTCGTTGCGTCCCTGTCTCGAGCTCATCATCAGCAAGTGCCCGGGAGAGATTCGTGAGAAGCTGTCGGAAGCACCGAAAACTCGCCCACCTTCCTCGACCACCGCCACCGTCCCCACCCAGGGAAGCCTGGTGATGCTGCATAAACGGTTAATCAGCGCAATTCATCGAAAATTCCGGACCTCAAGCAGCTGGCTGGCCCTTTTGGAGGATGGATTTGAATTAGAGGACTGCATAAGGAACCAACCGAATGGTGATCGCACCTTCAGACCAACCTTCCCTGTAGCTCGAGGCCAGCTGCATTCGATGATCTGCACTCCTAGAATAGGTAGGACGCTTTGATAAAGACCATCTTGACGGCAGCAATGTGATGGAAACCCTAGAATGAAGATTTGGTTTGAAGTTACTCATTATAGCCTTAGGTTGATTGTTGATTCTCCCCATATTCATCATTTTTGGACTTCAGCGACTTGATTGATCGGTTTACTTCTGATTTTTCGAATTTCGCTCATAATCCATTTATCAATGCGTTGCGGCTTCTCTACATTCCCAGAGTGGTTTTGGAAGTGTCTGGCGCGGCAGTGGATTTTGAAAGCGGTCGCGGTCATCATCGTCATCTTCGCCGTGATGGTCGTCTGGTCTGAGTGCACTTTCTTTGTGGTGGAGCCGGTGTTGTCGCTCTTTGCCATTTTTGTCACCTTGGCTGGATATCATCGGGAATATTTCAACGTTGAAGTGAGTTCATAGTTCCACTCATTCTGGCGGTAACGGGTTGTCATTTTTGCCCTTTGAGATTGCAGCTTGCATCGTTTTTCATCATTGCTTTCCTGTCCATCTGCACGTACCGAACAGTCTTCAAAATCCGCTTCTTCAACTACTACCACTTTGCACCGCGGCATCAAACGGACGAAAACTCGTTGATTTTCGGCGGCACGTGAGTACAGGCACAGTTTTTTCTGCTTATTTTGTTCCAGTCCTCCAGACATGATTCGCGTTTGCAGGCTGCTGTGTCGATTGACACCGCCTATGTGTTTAAACTTCCTCAGTCTGATTCACATGGACTCGCACATAATCAAGACAAGGACAGCGGAAACAGCATTCACACGGGTATGACTGCGGTGTGGATTGGTCATTTACACGGCTTATTATCTGGCGCCTTCTTTTTACTCGTTTTTAACAGATCATGGGACATCTGGATGTCTTGCCCATAATCTCCGAGGGGTTCAACATATATTTTCCCATGTTGATATTAGTGCTGTGCTTGGCCACTTACTTTCGGCTAGGCACGAGAATACTGAACTTTTTCGGGTTCCAGCAGTTTGTCGATAATGATGATTTGTCGGTGGACTTAGTGAATGAAGGCCGCGAGCTTATGCAAAGAGGTAATTGGGGGATTTACTTGTCTGTGTGTCTGTGTGCGTGCCTGTCTTTCTTCCTGCCTGTGCCTCCCTGCCTGCCTGTCTGTCTGCCTGCCTGTCTGCCTGTCTGCCTGCCTGCCTGCCTGCCTGCCTGCCTGTCTGCCTGTCTGTCTGCCTGTGAGTCTCTGTGCCTGTTTGTTTATTTGATTTTGATCTCGTGATCTGATCACTCATTGTGTTTAATCCTAGAACGTCGAAAGCGACTGCGAGCAGAGGATACAAAAAACCGACGGGAACAGCTGATGGAGCTGGTCAACAACACTTCCAACTTTGGCCGTGTTAGCCGTTTCTCTCGCCGAGAACATGCTTGTAGGTTGCCGATTCAGTGTTCCTTAATTGTCACTTCGGGAAGTTTGACTGGGAATATTAATTCTTTTCCGTAGTATCGAAGAAAGGAGCTCGCGATTCCGATAGCGGCACCGGATCCGGTCTCCGCTACAAAAACTTCCACAACGACGAGCCCTCCACAGCCAGCGAGTTTGGGGCGTCCATCTCGGGTGCACGTTCGTCGTCCACTCTGCGTTCACTTGAGCGTGAACGGCAACCCGTAAGTTACGATCTCGGCAGTATCCAAAACGAATCGCTGGGTCAGGACTTCCGCGCTACTGACCGGAACTATCAGAGCCTCTCCTCCGAGTCGGCCAATCCCAACGCCTCGTCGCAGTTCGGCTATCCGCCGCGGAATTTGTTTGACGATGTCTAGCCTCTGTGTGCGCGTGCGCGTGTGCGCGTGTTTGCTGATCACATCACATTGCCGTATGTGTATTCCCTGTGTCGTTTTTTTTACCGGTGGTTTGTCAGTGAAAGTCTTGTAAAAGCATTTTATGAGCTTCTTTATCGATTCTTATATTGATATAATCAATTTAAAGTTTTCAAATTTCAATCAAGTGTATATTTATTTATTTATTTATTTATTTATTTATTTATGTACATAAGAATTCGGCCGCTACTAGAGATTTCTTTCTTTTTTGTATTCTTGAAACTCCGGACTGGAAAACATTTTTTTCGCATGCACCACCGAGATCTGTTTGTAGGCCAGCCAGCCCGTCACACATTCCGCGGCAATGAAGGCGAGGAGGACGGCGTCGAGGATGAGCTCTGCCAGGGGCAGGTGAAACCGGTAGCTAGAGAGTTGAACGATGAGCAGCGGGCCTTGAAGGAACACGGTCAGCAGGAAGAATGCTCCGAGTGCTGCGGGCTGAAAGAAGTTCACAAGAATCGGTGTAGTTTCAATTAACAACAAACTTGCACAAAACACCAATAATACAAATGCTAGTGAACGACTTTGCCCGGCAGAAAGATGAAAATCGGTCTTACGTTTTCAAAAAGATTCCCGTAATATCCACAGTAGAGACGGCAAACCTCGAGAAAGGCGGTGAAGGCTAGGAAGACCGGACATAGCGCGGCTAGAATATCGTCCAGTTCTGAATACTAAATGAAAAGAAACAATGTATAGACAGGCTGGGTCTGCCTGTGGCCTGTCTGTCTGTCTGCCTGCCTGCCTGTCTGCATGTCTCTCTGTGTCTGTCTGCCTGTCTCTGCCTGTTTGTCTGTCTGTCTCTGCCTGTCTGTCTGTCTCTCCGTGTGTCTCTCCGATTGCTCGGTAACTCAGGCGAAGCGGGCATAATGTTTACTGAAGTGTCTGCAATGATGTCAGAAAAGCGTACATACTTTAACATAAAGTGCCCATATCATGACTGCTAACCATGCAGGAGCGTACCACACGTTGAAGAATAAACACATCTGAAAGCCCAAATGAGATGCGACTCGAGACCCTGCAAAAAATGTCCACTTTTTTGGCACGAAATTGGCGTCAGATTGAAAAAAGCCAAACGAACCTGTCTTAATGAATTTTAAGTCTTCTCTTTCTTGGGGATTGAGACCCCGAAGCGCCGCTAGATCCAACGCGGAAGACATCGTTTTCAAAGCATTCGTCATTTTAGAACTGTCCATGTTTAGAATATTTCACGTGAAAAACCGTTAGTAAGTAACACTAGCAGTACGAGGAATATGAAGGGTGTGTCCCGTGATTATCATCATGCAGCTGTTAGACCAAAAAAATGAAGGCGGACTAGCAAAATAAAAAAGATTAATTTTTTTACGTGATTTACATATAAAAATTTTGGTACAGCAGAGGCAGGTGCGGATAGGTGTGCTAGCACCTGTGCACGCCTGCAAAAGGGACGTTGTTGTTCGACGGATCAATATTAAAACAGGCACGGACTCTGGGACTAGAATTTTCCAATGAAACGCTCCCGTTCTTACAGGGGAGCGTTTGAAGTTAACAATGAACCGGACTGAGCGCTGAAACACAAAACAAGAGCACACTATCCGAGCGAACACCAAACAGCTGTTCCAATGAGATTCGTCGATCAATCAATCGATAATACGCATCAAGCATCAATGCAGGGCCGAAGCGAGCTGCGAATTTGGCTGGCCCATTTCCTTGCGTTCGGAGTTTTTTTCATCAGTTCCTATCTAGTAAGTGGTCATTTGGAATACTTACTACCTCACGCCGTTACGGGACAGATTTCGGCAGCGAATTGCCAGGACCTGCCGTTATGGCGTACATGCGAGCAGCGGAAACCTCCATTCACAAGGCATTTGCCGCGTCAGTTCCCGGTGATGTGCGATTGATGTTT
Organism: Hypsibius dujardini; assembly: GCA_001579985.1. Lineage (NCBI taxonomy): Eukaryota > Metazoa > Tardigrada > Eutardigrada > Parachela > Hypsibiidae > Hypsibius > Hypsibius dujardini. The sequence goes on along the minus strand of LRSR01012431.1, from coordinate 10,072 downwards.
GCCTATGGCAGTGGAGTTTTCAAGCAGCGTGGCCACGGTGATGAAAAGGTCGGCATCCACTCCGAAAATTGAGAACACGGCCTTTTGTATGTTTTCGTCACATTAGTGGTCAATGTATTGGTTGATTGATGAAAGATGGACTGGCTCTCCGCTTTCACTCAAGCAAACGACTCTGTCATTGATTGATCGATTTCATGAATTAGTTACATTAAATTTTTCTCTCTGTGCCTCTGTAATATTGTTCTGAAATGTCCTCTCGTATCTCGTACTTATATTATTTATCTTTACAGGCTAACATGCTAGATTATATTTTGGTCGTGGACAACGCCGTTCAGTGGCACACCGCAAATTTAGCGCGGAACCGAGGGCATTATTCATTCCTCAAGTACGGCGGCCCTGATTTCATTACAGAAATTCAAAGAAAATATGGAGCGGGCATTTATTTCAACACGTTAGTGCCTTTTGAAAACAGGGTGAGGACATAACGCGTGATTTGAGAAAACATGATTCGGATAAGTTTCAACTGCTAAGGGCTTGATTGAGTGATTGAAGGAGTGCTTTGTATGTGGTCGAATGATTGATGAGAATCGCTTGATTAAATGAATTGAACACGCGTGTGGCACCATCGATTGATTGATTGATTGCGCTGTTTAATTTTGCCTTAAATGTAACTTTTATTTATTCATAGCTCGTGAAATATGGAGTCATTGCAACGGAGGATCTCAAAGATGACATGAAAAACTGGACGACCCTGTACGTCAGTGGTCGACTTCATAAGCCGGTAACCTGTGCGGTTTCGAATATATTTTAAATAAAATAATTGATTGTATGTTTGTGTGACGTTTACGTTGTTGATTATTCCATCTCTTACTTTCCGGGCTGTTGCATGATTAGGTACTTTTAGTGACGGACAACACGAACGCGGATACCAAAACCTGCTTGGAGATGAATCTAAGAGCGGCTGTCCAGACGTCACTTCTCCTCCTCCGGGATACGTTCACTGACGAGGAGCTCTTTCTTACGATTGCAAGTCTGTCTTATGCCGGTAAGTGCGAAGTGGAGAATTCGATCCGTTTTTTGTAGGTCGCTGGGGAGAAGTGAGATTCGGCTCATGGCCTTAATGTGACTTGTCTGTTGTATTTTTTTAGGGGATTTCAGGATGACGTTTGGAGAAGACAAGAACAAAATAAAAAATATCGTCCTCCCGCACATTGAGGAGTTTCATTTGCTTTACCGACCAATACTGAAAGATTTACGAATGATTGATCCCAGTGCCAATTTCCGGACTTTCAGGGTACTGCCGGTTTGATTACCTGTCTGTCTGTCTGCCTGCCTGCCTGCCTGTCTGTCTACCTGTCTGTGTGTCGGTCGGTCTGCCTGTCAGTGTGCCTCTATCTGTCTGCCTTGATTGACTTCCTGCCTTCCCGTGTGGCTATCGATCAATGTGTGCTTATGTTCGTGCGAGAAGTCACTAACCAGCGTCAGTATTTTTCTTAAATAGCAAGAGGGTTCTCCGGCTTCACGATTGGCCCTCCTGACCGCCCTTCCCGCGAATATACGGGAGTCCGTAATACGGGAACACCTTCCGGATAATCGAAACAAGGATGTCAACGCCATCCTTACGGGCGTGGCATATAGTCCCGAGGTCAACGAGACGGTTTTCCAAGGTAGTATTTCAGCTATCCTTTACCGGCAGTGGAATACTTCATTATTGACTTCCTAGCATTTTTGTGTAGCATGCCACAGTATTGTCAACCGGTCAAGCTGGGGGCAGAGCGTCAAAGGTATCTTCACTGCAGGTGAGGACTTCCCGTTTCTTGTCTCTGGCTGTGGATTTAATTCTTAAACTGTTTCATTTCCTTTTATTAGGGATTCGCAAATCAATCGTTTACGGATCCGCTAAAGTAAAGAAAATGCTAAAGAGCTTGAAGGCACCACAGTCTTAGAAATACCAGTAACAAGGCAATTTATAAACGGCTGTAATATTGACTTTAAGTAGCATCTTGACTGGTGAACTGATTCATTCTGATCAACTCGTCTAGTTAATTGAATCTGTTAAGACAATAACAACACTTGTTGCAAACATAAGACAGTCCACGGAAGGTAATTTCCAGAACAAAAACGAGAAGCACTCAATAGCCGCCACCGTGGTGCACTTGGTTCACGGGATATCTGAAGGGCTTGGCAGGAGTACGAGTAGTCGGGACCGGTTCAGCGAAGAGCTCCTCCTTCGGGTAGAGGTGGCGGATGCCGCCGGCCATAACTTCCGTCCGCAGTAGAATGACTTGTCCCCGGACACGATTTAAGTCCATGGTCGAGACGATCCAAGCCTGATTGGCGGGAGTGGAGAAGCGCAATCTATAGTCAGGTATCGTGAGATTACTAGTACGTGAATGTGACAGGGAGATATCAGCATAATATTTACAATACAGCGAATCCGAGAACGCGGAATGATTTGACGTCGCATTCCAGCGTAGTTGCGCTCGAGATTGCAAGCACGCGGCTCAAATTTGTAGCTACACAAAATAAAAGGAATTTAAAACTCCTCAGGCTCCTTCTTTGTGCCTGTTTGCATGCATATCCACCAATCTATTTGTTAGCTAGCTGTCTATCTGTATCTCTGTCTGTTGGTCTCCCATTATTCCAGAGAAATGTCTGTCTGTCTGTCTGTCTGTCTGTCTGTCTGTCTGTCTGTCTGTCTGTCTGTCTGTCTGTCTTCTCTCTGTCTCTCTGTCTGTCTCTCTGTCTCTCTGTCTGTCTCTCTGTCTGTCTCTCTGTCTCTCTGTCTGTCTCTCTGTCAGTCTCTCTGTTAGTCTCTCTGTCTGTCTGTCTGTCTGTCTGTCTGTCTGTCCATCCATCGATCCATCCGTCCGTCCGTCCTTCCTTCCATTTCATTGTCTCTCTGCACTCCATTATTTATCCACACAAATGCTAAGTCAGCCTAAAAACTGGAGTACGATCAGGGATCCTTACATGGTCCACAAACTTGGTTACAAACGGCAATCTTCTTCCCGTTGCGTAACTCAACGTCTGAAATAAAGAGGCAAACCTCAGAGCACAAAGCGACAACAAGCGAATTCCAGTAACTCCATAGCAGCCAACTTACGGTGAAAGGAGGCAATCTGGTAGAAAATCAGTTTGCTCAATGGAACAATGGTCCATTGAGTGGGCGATCCATCGGGCAAGCAGAACGCGCTCTTCACCACATGATCACGATAATCACGACGAGCTTCGATATTCCGCAGCGCGAGGCTGACTGGCTTGTGGCAATAGAGAATCTCAATATCCTGCTCCGTCTCAGCAATCCATTTCTTGAAGCGATGACCCAAATGGGCGTCGTCCATTACCAAAATCAGGTTCACTACCCAGGAAGAAGAGGCACATACATATCGGAATGCAACTAGCTCGGATATTTCTCCTGAGGAACAAACCATGGAAGATTTCCGCAAACTCAGTAAGTGAAATGAAACCGTGGCGATCAATCCAGCCGGCCGTGTTGATGATCACGCCGCTCGATTCCAGATGGCGGGCCTTGTCCAGATTCCGTTGGACCTCTTTTGCCAAGCACTCGCCCTGCTGGCGGCATAGTAGAGTATCGTCATTCATGTTGATCTTGCCGAGCGGTAGGACATAGCGTTGGGTCATGGCGCCGCGTTCCGGGTGAGCCTCCGTGGAAGAGTCCATGATGGCCATGGCTACGGGAGGGAGGGGGAACAATAATTCCTTCAAACGAATAATGGGTCAATTGTGACAAAAAAACGCATGTTATCGGTTAAGCAAAGATTACAAAACATTCCGGGAAGGGAGATTCCTTGCTGCCCGGCATCGAGGTCGACAAAAGTGGGGTGCCATCCGGCGGCAATGGCATACTGCAGGAGAGTTCGGCAGGTGGAAGACTTTGCAGAGTCCATAGGTCCCGTGACCATAATCTGTAAATCCGGAATATGGACTGTAAAATATTTTTCAGCCGAATGCGGAAATGAAATCAAAAGGTTCAGAATAGCCAACAAGGATTCGGACTCCCAATGAATTCATCGAGGTCTTGCAAATTGAATACATCATTGGCGTCAATCAATCCATCAATCAAGCCATTGACAACACAGCAAACTTACCGCAGGTCCGCGCAGGTACTGTTGCGACGCCTCCGCGCACAACCGCTGCTCCTCCAGTACGGCGTGAATCCATCCGACCATGTCTGGGTACGGATCCCCCAAAATCACCGTCGTTGAATCAATGTAGCCGCTTTTTCGGACGAAAACCTGACAACCCGCGAAGGAAGCCATCACACTGCGCTGCGGATATATGAACTCGTAGACCTTGCCCGGTGTCAGATTCGCGCCAAACATCTCGCATTCCCCGTCCAGCAACTGTCAAATAGATTTAACAATGTCCCACCAACTTAAGCGGAGCGGGGATTTGGGAGTTACGGAGAACGAACTGTGACTTGAGCGCTGCACTTATACGGTGGCGACAAAGCAATCTGCCCGCCGCTCGGAATCCTCACCCTTTCCTGCAATACCACCAGCAACCAGGTGAAATTATATGTCAAGGGCAGTACAATCAACCTCTTACGGAGAGAGTTAACCGGTCGGACAATTGGAATTCTACGGCGGAAGATTCCCTGACTTCCTCCGTGTAGAGTGCTTCTTCCCCGGGCGCTGCAGAGTTCTCCTCGTAGGGCTGGTTGGCCTTCAAGGCAAAAAGCAACAAGTTAGTACTGCGGTCTCGTAGATTTCTATTAGAATTCACACCAAGTGTGGGTGTTCTCCGGCAGACGTGGTAGTGGCGTCGGAATGCAATCCGACTTCCGGCTGGAGAGACTTCCGGGTCGCTCTTGAGGTCGCATCGACACTCATGACGGACTGCCCGAAGCTTTTGAAAACAAGGAAGCCAATTGTTCTGCAAGCAAATGTGTTCGGATAGCTGATGACGAAAGAGGAGAAACTGACAACTGTGAGTCGAACCGGACCGGAAGCATAATCTTCGCACAGTACACACAGTCCGGTTGACAAGTTGACAATAATGACAACAATCATTGTGCACTGCGCATGTGCCGATTGCGCACATGCCCAAATAAACTCTGCAATTCCTGTGTACAAAGTGCAACGCGATGCGTTTTTCGAAGCTTTGTTTACAATTTTTCCGCTCTCTGCTTTGTAGTTTGTGTGCTGTTTCTGTTAAAATTTCTTTACTGATTGTTTCTTTCATGTCGGAGACGAAAGCTACTGGCGCCTTTTCAAAGTGTGTAATCGGATTGAGAGCCCCAAAACGGCGCAGTAAAGAACATCCTGCGAATTTTGATGCCTCATTCGAGTCGCAGGTAGATCTCGTCCTCGATGGAGAGGGAAACGCCTCCGCACCGGCGATTGCGCAGGAGCGTCCAACAGATAACGGTTTCGCCGACCAGCCGATAATGTTTCAGGATTGGATGGACAGAATTTCCGGTAAGTTGGGACGAAATGGATTTTGTTGAGGACTGGTTGCGTGATTGTTTGATTGTTGAGATTTGATTGGTGGTTTATTTGCCGTGCTGTCGTATACCTTGATTGATGACTTTGATGAATTGCTTGCCGGTCAAGCTGTCTAAGTTCAAATTTCTCTGGACGGTGATTTCAGATTTCACAATGAGTCTTACATGACAAAGCTTTATTTTAAGTACGTCAGATTTCCTGTGAATTTGTTTCCTCTCAAAATTATGCGGCACTTGTCGCAGGAAAACCAGAAACGTCGAAATGTATTTTTTATATGAAACAGGAAAATCAGCCGACCAGGCAAAGAGACATCTACAGTATGAGGCAAAGTCTGTATTTCGGCTCACCCTCCACTTGGTCGATAAATCGGCTCACTCATGAATTTCTCTTTGATAGCAGCTGTTTGATTGTTTGATTTTCAAAAGAGCTATAGTATACTAGAATATACTACAGCAAATCAACAATCAAGCAGCTGCTATCAAAGAAATCCATGAGTGAGCCGATTTATGGACCAGGTGGAGGGTGAGCCGAAATACAGACATCACCTCATACTTGTTTTTCATTATCAAGTTCTGATTAACATGTTTTGGGTCTGTCGACAGTTTTTATTTCAGAATGTATCTTAACGATGTTTCACAATTTTTAGAATAAACTGTCATGTCGTATTTAGCACATCCCAAAAATGAATTTATATAGTGCCATACTGGTACGTGGTACTTCTTATTAAATCACGTACTGATTACGGTATAAATGTATACATTAATATAGTTAATATTAGTGATTATTAATTAGTGTTATTAGTATTTTCTATTCTTTCTGTTTATTTATATTTGTATTTTTAGTACGTAGTATTTAGTACTAAAGTATATATATATACACTGTTTATATATTTTTCATTCTGTACTCGTATTTGCTTGCACATTTGTGAAAACAAGAGTTTTGGTATCTTCTGCAGCTATTCCCCAAGACAAATATCCCACCATGAATTCCCCCGATTTCACCTCGGAGATCGTGGAAGAAGATCACTCCCTAATTTTGAACCTTCCATTCCGATCGAGCCGGCTGTCGGTGCACTCGCCATCGCCCAGTACGAGCGTCCTTCTCCGAGATCAGCAGGAATTCCAGAAGACGTTGCTGAGCTCACCGCCGGATCCGCGGGTGACGGTGCCGCGAAGCCTTGTCAAGTCCGCTCGACACCAACTCGCCGTGGATTACTCTTCCTCTGGAATAACCGGAAACAGGCAGCACGAACTCGGTTCCGTTGGCGGGAACTTTCCATTGAATGGAAGTTCGCCGAGGACGTCGCACAAGGATGCCGATCTCTCCGAGGACAGCTCTCAAGAATCCGTCTACCTCACCCCAAAAAACTCGCAAGAAAATCGATCGCGCGATTCACCGTCGCCGTTGTTCCTCTCGTGGCCGATCACGCAGTGCGTGACGAAGGACGCCGCGGTGGTGCTGCAGGAAGCATTGGAGATTCTGAACAGTTCCACTCCTCCTCTGGATGAGGAAGTGGCGATAGAACCGGTCAATGCGACGTTCGTTGAGTCTGAAAACGTGATGACGGAAGAGAATCTGACGGAAGAAGATGATCCAATGGATGGCGGTGATTTGGAACTGGGAGTGTTCGAGCAGGAGAAGAGGAAGATGGAGTCGGTGCACGGCCAGCTTGCTGTTGTGGAGGAGGAAGTGCTACATGACGACCTGCTACTGCAGTGGGACGACACTTTTTGGCCGGAGAAAGACAAGCAGAGTCAGGAAGAAAAGGATGCAGCGGGGGTCACGGTTGGGACATCGCCAGCACGGAATTTGAATGTTATCGATGATGACTTCCGTAAGTGACACACTCATTGTTGCTTCTTTTATGACATTCAGTAGTTGAATTGTGAATTCTTAAAATGAAATTTTTAAGCACTTCCATACAGTACAGAAATTCAAGCAAAAAATGGAAAATTCGGGTTTGGTTTTGCTTCGACGGTAGGTGTTAAGTTTGACATTAAATTACAAGTGTTGCTACCCCAAACTTGATTTATAATTGATTAGCATCAGTCGGTTTTAAATTATGCTTGTGAATCAATAATATTTTCAAATGAGATATCGGTCGGTCTTGGTGGCTCGTTCCGGAAATCGAAGTTTATATCGCGCGGTCAAAGCAGCCTGAATTTTCCATTCCCTTCTTTTGCCATCTTAAAAATACCTTCAAAACCGAACTTTAAAATTATCCGATGAAGGCGATGCATTTTGTAAATATATAGGCGAATTTAGGAAAAAGTGTAATATCAATCTGGATTTCTTTATCATATGAAATGAATGATTTATCATTTATCATTGAAAACTCTTGCAAATCTTTTTTTCCTTGCATTTTGTTTCCAGTTTATAGGACTGATTTTCTACTGTTTAAATATATCATAGTTCAATATATTCATATTTTGGTTTTTTCGCTCCCCAACCATTCTCATTTTTTGCAGCGTCGGAATGGCCGTTTCAAGAGGAATTAAACGCCCTGCCTGTACCGCCGGTCGACCCCGCCTATCAGCTCCCAAGGTTGCCACGTCTGTTCCCGAATCTCCCCACGATGTCGCTCCTCAAAGCACCGTCTGGCAAAGGGCTGAAAATTTGTTCTCGGACAATTCGAAAACCGAGGAAGACAGACGACTCACAGTCAAGCTCTACTCCGGTGGCTGCCATCGTACCCGTCGTCGCGAACGGACCGCCTGTCAAAGCCCGAGGGAAGCCTCGGCCGAAGAAAGAGAAACGCGCCAAAATGTGGGAGCAGTTTCAGTTTATGAAGAACAGAATGGATGTGGGCAACAATGAGAGCTTCGACCAATGGCAGCAGAGCTCACTGGTGGAAGACCGTCCGGCTGATGCTGCAGAAATGGTCGATCCGTTGGCGAACCAACCTGACGTTTCTGTGGTTGAATACCTCCCGGAGCGTCTCGTGGAAGAGGATGCTGAAATGCAAGAGAAAAATCCGGAGTCACGGGAAAGCGAGAATTTTTTTACCGCGCCGGATAGACCGCCTGAGGATGTCACTGTTGCTGCTGCTCCTCCTGGTCAACCGATTTTCTTGCAAGACGAACGGCAGGACATGGAAGACCGTCTGTTCGACTGGGCGCGAGACGATCGGCCTATTAGCTTCACCCGACTTCTCGGCATTTATGCCATCCAGGAAGATTCCGACTCTGAGTGACTGACTACCGGTCTTTACGTTACTGTAATTTTTTAACCGCTTCTTTCCGTGCCCGCCGAAATTTATTGGGATAACAAAAACACTTTCTGACTCGGCACACAGCTCAACTGTTTCTTTCTTTCTTCTCCTGCCTTAACGAAAAATAGCATTACTGAAAACAAAACGCTCGCATCAGGTGTGTTGTTGCGTTGGTTATCTAGGCTTCGGCAACCGGTGCTGCGGTCGTGGTGGTAGTGGACGTGGTCAGTCTGCGGTTGAGCGAGCGAGGAGGTGCGGCAATGGGGACAATTTGTTGTTGGATAACAACTGGAGCGGGAGCGCTGCCGGTTCCGAGAGGAATCGTGGTGTCGTTCGTGTTGGCGTCTCCCATCCAGTTACCGATCTAAATGGCCAACGACGTTAACAAACTTGCAGAATTTATCAATAGGCAGACAACTTGACAGGACAAAAGACCAGACAGGCCGACACACAGACAGACTTGCCGGCAGATAGACAGACTGACAGACAGACATTCAGGCAAACAGCCGGAAAGGTAGACCCCTAAGCAGACAGACAGAGGAAGATAGACAAGCAAACAGGCAGGTGGACAGATTGAAATCAGGTCAGAAATCCAGACAAGCACAGTCAGTTAAGAAAAGAGTTGAAGTACTAACCCATGGATAGTATTGCGGGCATCTGTGAACACCGGGCTGGGTACTGGGTCGGCAAGTGAAGAACTGGCCGGATGGGGTTGTAGGACTGATCGGAGGAAGTTCGCTGCAAGGAGCGCTTTCAGCTGGACAGACTTCCGGCACATCAGTGCGTTGTGGGCAGTCAAAGGCACTGATCCTGTTGTTGCCGTTGACCGCCACTGGGTTCCGGATCCAGTTGAGAGCTTGATAGGCCGTCACAAAGTATACATCAGTGTGATTTGCAAGGACTTCTTCGATGAAACTCTGGAGCGCTGGGAAATGGCCCTCGTCGATGAACCAACGCTAAAAAAGGTAACATGTAATAAGAACCGGTTGTTCTGGCTGTCTTCATGTCCGCTTGCCTGCTTCTCTGCCTGCCTGTCTGTCTGTCTATCTGTCTATCTGTCTGTCTGTCTGTCTGTCTGTTTGTCTGTCTGTCTGTCTACCTGCCCGCTTCTTTGTTTAACTGTTTATCTGCTTGTCAATCTGTATATTTGTGTATCTGCGTGCCTGTGTTTCTGTCGGTGTGTCTGTTTGCCTGTCTGTCTGTCTTGTTTGTTGGACTCTTACAGCGTGGAAGAAAAGACCAAGTGGTGCACGGTTTCCATTGTAGTGATCCTTGAAGTTGTTTCTTAGTAGAGTCAACATGGAATCATAGTCGCGAGACGGGCAACTTTCCATCATAGCACAGAAATATTGTCCCTAGAAAAATAAAAACTAATTTTCACATAATCTTC
>LRSR01012429.1:0-23243 GCA_001579985.1 Hypsibius dujardini | reverse complement strand
GTGGTTAGTGTGTGCATGTGTGTTCCGTAATGATGGCGTCCCGTCGCGCGCAGATTGCTGAAAAAACGCCGGAAACCGAAGATGCTTCTGTATGAAGAGCCAGACTCATTTTCATTTCCGGCTATCTCATCATGGCAAGAATGCGTGAAAGTGAGCTAGACATTTTAATGGCAGGCCGATTAGCATTGCGCACAGTAAAGGGAAAAGTTGCACGGCTAATTGCCATCTAAATCACGGTTCCAAAGTTACGCAGCCGTGGTCGAAACACTACAAGCAATACGCAAGGAATGAAGTCTGTAAAACCCCCACACACAAAGATCAGAAAACATAGAGGAAAAAATAGGAAAAAGAAGCTGCTGTATCGTAGAGAGTAAGCGAAACGGCAGAATATTCTGGCAAGGCTGAAACACACAATGAACATCAACAAATCAGCTGTCAGGATGTGTCAAAATGCTAGTACTGTAACAGCGGACACTGTCTCACGAGTTTCGTCCTTGACGTCCAATTTCCAACGCTGAACAAGCCACACCACAGTGCTCTAACTACGATGAAGTATCAACTGCAACACTCGCACCGATGACCTAACGTTCACTCATCGTCGCTCTCTCCCACTCTCTTCTGCTCCCACGTCCTCCTTTTCTTCACCCCTCTTCGACTCATCCGTTTCCTCGTCATCCCCGCCGCAATTAAATTTGACCTTAATCAAGTTGACCTGCCAGGGGGGATAAAATGGATAAGCACCAGTCATTAACGTCCAAACGCACCTTGTAAGTCGCAAATGCCCAGTACCTTGGTGCCTGGCCGGCAGGTGCCTAGTACCTTAGTGCTGGACTTTCGACCGGCAGGTGCCCAGCGCCTTGATGCTGGACTTTCCGGTGGGCAGGTACCCAGCGCCTTGGTGCTGGACTTTCGACCGGCAGGTACCTAGTACCTTAGTGCTGGACTTTCGACCGGCAGGTGCCTAGTACCTTGGTGCTGGACTTTCCGGCCGGCAGGTGCCCAGTACCTTGGTTATGGACTTTCCGGTCGGCAGGTACCCAGCGCCTTGGTGCTGGACTTTCGGCCGGCAGGTTTGCAGCATTAAAGTCGCATTTGAGCAACTCATTCGGCTGGCCGAATGCCACTTCACACACCCGATGCCGTCGGTCATTTCAGCATGGCAGTAGCTCGCGCTCTTGGACGAAGCGTCGGCGAAGTACACTGCCTTCCCTGTAACAACGAAAACGTTTATATACGCACTGTTAAAACACCAGAGAAAAAAGAAGGGAGAAATAAATAGGATCTCAATCCTACCGTAATTATACCCGGAAACGAGCGCTTCCAACGGAGCAATCCGCAAACCGCTGCACAGGACACCGGCAACGTTCGCCGTCCTTCTGCCATGCCGCAGAGGCATTCGATTGCCGAGAGTCGTCCTTTTCGCTGTTCCGGCCGAGCCGCCAGCGTCGGCGAGCGAGAACATCTTCAGTAGTTTCCGATTGAAGCCCCAGTGTGTCGGTCCGTGCATCAGCTTCAGGTACTTTTTAATCAGGCAAAAGTCTGAGGCCTTCGGGCCCACGAACGTGATAGTCAAGTCGAGTTTTTTGCTCAAATTCGCAGCATTATAGGGGACTTCGATATTTTTGTCGCCCAGGACATTCAAGGCGGTGCGGAGCGTCCAGCAACTCCAATTCGGCTTCCACCAGCTCCAGCGTGCCGATGATCTGCGGCGCCCTATTCAGCAAACACACAGGATGAAAATAATGAACAATGAACAATGAACAAGTAAATTTCGAAGTTTGGCAATGAAGTCCCAAAGCATCTACTGGGCAGTATGAGGACTTTGGTCGTAATAAGCCTTGGTTGCCGCTTCCAGTTCCTGCCGCGTGGGAGCCGACGTTCGGTTGGGCAAGTCCCCAATTGATCGATTGATTGAAGCATGCCTTTGTTTGTCCATCACTTGGCCAGTTCTTGGATCGATTAATTGATTGATTGACTGAATCGGCTTTAGTAGACTGGGCGGGGAGCGCGGTTCCTACTGATTTTCAGTCCTACCATACCGATTTGGGTCCTCCGCTTGGTGATCGGACGCCAATCGGGCATTGCCACACGTAAGTTACAAGACGAAAGGGAATGCGAGTTAGGTCACAGCCAGAGACGGTAGCTGCTGTAGACAAGAGGTCAAGCGTGGTCATTCAGTCAATTCGTTAGTGCGCTGGGTCGCGGAGATTACTGTTATATTTTCAAAACCGATTTGATGCTCGCGCCAAATCACGCCGCCTCCTAAAATAAGCATGAGCAGATGTCATTTCGTCACGTACTTGGCATGGCGCTTCCTCGGCGCGCACATCCTGCCTGTCACCCTGCCGCCGGTTAGTCCTGCCGCCGGTTAGTCCTGCAGTAGTCAAACCAACGAAAAATACGCGAATCAACTGGTCGCCAGTTGAGGGTGTAAAAAGTTGAAAAATTAATTCCACAAAGTGTATTGCAGTATGTAGCAGTAAAACAACGGAAGAATGAAGAGAGAAATTTTGAGCGAGGTACAAAGAAGGAGCTTTTGTTCTGCACAGAGCTTCAGTTCTGCATACTGAGCGTGAAAAGTTCTAACTGGCCCTGCAACATGATGAAATCACTCTCCAATCGGATCGCAGGAAATTGTGCTTGTGGGCGGGACAAGTGATGTTTCGGTTTGTATCTTTTTCACAGCGTCTCCGCTCCGTCAACGGTCCCGCCGGTCACCTACTGTATTAGCACTTGTGTGTTAATCAATTTGCGCCGTCGTTTTGAAGTGAGATATATTATTATTATTATTATTTATATTATATATTTTTACGGAATTTCGTCCACTAGGGGCTAAAATACTTCGGCGCAAGGTGCTCAACAATTGTGAGTGATTGAATTGTGATGCGAACAAAATCTCAGGCTGGTCGGTATGTCACCAATAAGACTACCTCGCTTTTTCATCGCGTGGATTTTGCTTTGCTCCTTCCCGGGGATGACTGGCCTGTTGGCAGATAATAATGTCGGCCTAAATGTTGCGGACGTCGTGTGGGATGCCAATGGTTATGTCTTTTATTGTCCCTGCCACGGTGAGTTTCTTCTTTTGCTACAACTAGCAATCAATCAATCAATCGATCGATTTAATCGATTGTGAATCTTCTATACGCATACGATCTTTTGCGTTTCTTTCTTTTCAAGGACGATTCGGCAATCAAGCGGACCAGTTTTTGGGATCTTTTGCCTTCTCAAAGCAGCTCAATCGAACGTTGGTGCTTCCGCCCTGGCGAACTTACGCGGGTGAGCAAGTAAGTGAAATTTGAAATTTCATGTGATTTAAATCCCAGCGTGTTTGATTGATTGATAGATTGGCGGGTAGGCTGAAGTTTTACTTTGGTCGGTTGATTGAACGATTGATTGAGTTGTTCTTATTCGTTTCGGGGACACTTTTTGGCTGGTAATGGTCTTGTGACTGATGCCCCGTTTGATTTTACTTTGCAGAAGATGGCTCCATTCGACGACTTCTTCCAAGTAGATCCGTTGAGGGCATATCACCGTGTAATTTTGGCCAAAGACTTTGTGGACAAGTTGGCAACAAGTAACTGGCCGTTGGCCCAGCGGTCAGCATTCTGCTACATGCAAGACGAGAACGAGAAGCCTTGCACGACTTCCCACGAATTTTTCCAAGAGTTTTGGAGATTTGTTGGGGTACCTGCCTTCACCAAATCCGAAAACATCAAAGGACTTCGTTTTGATGTCAGTGGGGTGGAAGCATGGAGAGAAAGGTACATTCGCCGTTAACGCCGGTTTTGGTTTCTTGGAGCAAAAAGCTAATGTCAGTTTGTCAGTCAGCTTGGCAGTCTCTCCGTCTTTCAAACCGTTTGTCTGTCTGTCTGTCTGTTTGTTTGTGTATCTCTTTCGTCTGTTTGTCTGTTTGGCTGTCTGTCTATCTCGTTGCCTTTCTGTCTGTCTGTCTGTCTGTCTGTCTGTCTGTCTGTCTGTCTGTCTGTCTGTCTGCCTGCCTGTCTGTCTGTCTACCTGTCTACCTGTCTGTTTGTGAATCTTTTCCTTTTGTCTGTTTGTCTGTCTGGCTGGCTGGCTGGCTGGCTGTTTGGCTGTCTTTATCTGTTCGTTTCTCCCACTGGCCCTACCTGTTGATCTCATCCTATCTGCATTTTATTAGTCACTAATACTTGCTTCTGGTCGAAGGAATAGTCAGTTAATTGTTATTTTGTTTTTAAATTGCAGATTCCCAGCAAGCAAATTTCCAGTAATAGCACTTCGCGGCCCACCGGCGCCTTTCCCCGTTCCCCAGATGCAGTGGCCAATCCAGCAGTACCTTCAATGGTCACCGAAGATTTACACCCCTGCAAAAAGTCATATCGAATCTCTCTTCCGAAACGAACCATATCTTGGCATTCATCTCCGCAATGGTGAGGATTGGACGAAAGCATGTGCTCTACTGGACGAGGACGGCCGACACGGTCTGACCAATCTCATGGCCTCCAGCCAATGCATCGGTGAACACCCTGCCCAGCCCGTCACGAAAGAGCAGTGTTTTCCGTCCAAGGCGCATGTCATCAACACAGTTGAGGAAACTGTCAAGGAATATGGGCTGAAAAACGTTTATATCGCGACGGACAGCGACTCATACATCTCTGAGTTCCGAGGAAGGATGCCGGCGGTAAATTTCGTCCATCTCAACCCGACCGTCCCTCAAATCGATCTGTGCATTCTGGGCGAGAGCGATATTTTCATAGGGAATTGTGTTAGTTCATTCTCGTCGTTTGTACGACGCCAGCGTGAAGTCAACGGGAAGGCGACCTTGTATTTCGGAATGCCGATAGCAACGGATGACGCTCACAACGAACTTTAGGATCTCATTTTTCAGTGAATTTCTTTGTACACTTGTTATTTAAATACTGCAGGAAGTAAGCGATGGCAGTCAAGAGCTGCCTACACAGAAAAAGAAGATTCTCAGAGAAAACATTGCGCGTCGGTCGAGTGCATACCGCCGTATATCTACAATCAGTGGGAGTCTGATTATCATATCCAACAAGTAAAAGTTAAGTAAACCGCTGTTGGTAAAACGCAGGCAAAAAAATGACCCGAGCAATAGAAAAGCTTAAAACTGGAATAGAAAAGAAGTTCACGTCAGGGGGGTCAGCCGAGGAAGAATCCTAGTCTGTGTCCATGGCAAAGAGGTTTCGTGTTTCCAGGAAGTCAAGTCGCTGCTTGAATCCCAGGTAAATCTTTTCCAGCTGAGTTTTGCGCCCGAGGATGGGCAGAATTTGGAGAAGCAGGCTTCGTTTGCTCATACCCTGAAACGGAAACCATCGGTTAACATCATCAGATCCGCACCTGCATGCGGTCAGGCAGGAAACATAATACAGACATAGACAGGCCAACAATAGCGAATGAAAAGAAGGTGCACCAACTACCAAAAAGCCAAATCAGCAGTCGCAAAAAAACAAGGAAATCATTGCCGGAGGAAACAAATCCACTCCGGTCGTTCCAGCACTTCTTTCGAGAACACAGAAGTATCCATGTCTTACCAATACTTCCGGTTCCCATGTTGACTCGGTCGCTTCCACGTCGTTTCCATCCGGTCCCATGAGAGACTCAAGCAGGGTCATAAGTCGCGAAGAGCAACCTTAGCGTAACAACAAAACAACTCAAATCTCCACCCTCAAGAACTCACTAACTTCTGAAGGCTTACTGGCACTGTTATCTACAAGGCATTGCGCGTAGCTGTTCAACCAGGCCCGGTATTCCGTGGCCGACTTGAGGAGTTGGCAAAGTAGTAATTGGGACTCCATATGGCTGAGGATTAAGGTCCGTCCAAGCTCCGGAGCAACCTGCTTGCCGATGGCCACACCAGACCGCGTTTTCTGAAGCTTTGCCAGCGGTCCATTGATGTCCAATCCGGCAACGGTGTGCTGCGCGGAATTCGACACGAGGTAGTTTCCAAATCGGACACTCTCATCATAGGCAACCACCCTGGTGAATGTTAAAGATTATTAGACACGGCACATGAAATACTTCACTTCATCAGACGTACCAAGTGACATCGTGCATATCACAAACGAAGAGCCGCTGGTCAGAAAGAGTCACCACTGGGATGCCGGTTGAGGTGAGGCCCACTTCCAGAATACTCAATGGTTCCGGAGATCCACGCGTGAGGCGAAGCATCCAATCGATCGTTCCCAATGTAATGCGCTTCCAAGGACCGTGCTTGTGATTCCTGCAGAACAAACAATTACTGTACAAACTCATAACGCTCGCGGGAAAAAAACGCATAACAATCAGCGCTTAAAAGAGCAAATTAAAGAAACTCATCACCTTGCCCAAACGTCGGCCCTGCAGTCAACCGTAATCACAAAGACGCTTTCATTTGAACAGGCCATATGCCCACCCTGTGCGGTCAAGCACTGCGTCTTGCTGAGGAGAGATCCCGATTCACTGCACCATATATGCAACGAGTGATCCCGGCATATAGCAGCAGCGACACCCCTACAACCAATCGGCAACATTGTTGGCAAAGTTCCATTTTGATGATCGGTCATTCCGGTTGTGAGGCCCACAAATCCCTTACATATGTGCGGAAGCGATCACCACCGGTGATGTCAAATACTGCAGCCATTTGACCCGGTCACCGGTGAGATAGCGAACTTTGTGATACTTAGTCATGGAGGGTGCTCCGGGCGCGGTGGGATCCAGATCATTTTCCACCGTGAACATGTCATTGTTCCCTCCTGCTGACGGGTTCTTAACTTCCACCTGACATGATCACAGCGGTCAGACATCCATCAAAAGGGAAGAAACGACATCATTATTCTGACTACACACCGGAACTTGCAGTTGAGCGACTAATGGAGGAGGTGGGATTCGACGAACGGAATTAGACGGAGTTCGCCGCATCGCCTCCGGCGGCCTTGGTGTGGGTTGAGACTGTGGCTCCGCCTGTCGAGACTAGTGAAAAGAAACGAAATGATGAAACGATGATTCCAGTAGAAGGTACGGACACATTAAAGCATCCCATCCACCCAGGAATAGTACTGACTGCAGGTGGAGGGGGAGGTTTCAGGACGCGGTCCAACATGCCACCCTGTCCGGTAGAGTTTTTCTGCGACGCCGCCTTCTTCGATGTCGAAGGAGTCTGGCCATTGGATAAGGTAGGCACTTCGCCGGCAGATAAACGCGCAGCTTTCGCCGAGGACGCTTTGGCTTTCGACTCCGCGTTTTCCACCCGTTGCCGTTTCGGTTCAGGTGGCCTGCTTGCCTTGTGCGATTTCCTGAAACCATAAATTGACGTTTAAAAAGCGAACAACAACGGACACGGGTTATCTCTCCAGAGATACCATCAACTTCATCCGCAATGGAACTCCTTCAGCACATACAAGTATAATCAGAAAGACTTACGGTTCAGGCTCCTTGCTAGTAGACGGAGCGGTAAACTTTTCCTTCAAAGCCTGCCGGTTGTTCGATGGCACGCTCCTTAGAACCGCATCCAATACAGATGGTCCTTTGGGGTGTCCCATAACGACGTCTGGGGGTAAAGTTCCCTTCGAGAAGAGGAAACGTATAAAAGAACACTGGACTCGTGCGAAAAAAAGGCTTTCCTTCCAATGAAGGGGCCAAACAATAAACCAATCAAACACTGCATCGAGGAGGCAATAGGCTTACAGGGTCGGCGTTTTCAGTCTGCCCTCCAGAGGTCTCACCACGCGATGAATTTCCCTCTTGTGATTTGTCGTCGCCTCGACCCTCACTGAATACTGAAGGTGCCACACTATAATAGAAGAAAGATTTCACATATCACAGAATGACTGTGCAGTGGGGCTAATTCAATCCGGATAATTACAATGCGGCAGCAACTTCCGGTATGAATACCGGTGTAATTTTCCTACGTCCGTCGGCAAGTACTGTTTCAATTTGCTGCACTAACGGAATCTACAGAAAATCGGAAGCGTGAAAGCTCTTATTCCTCCGTGAAAGGCGAAATCTGATAGATCTGTGTCGAGAAGCTTACCCCCTCATAAGGCAAGCGAACGACCTGATCCTGAGCATCAGCTGTAGAGCGCCCGGCTGATCCTTTAGCCAAGCGTTGTGATTCAGCTTCTTGGGCGTCCAGGAAAGCGGATGACTCGACGATATTGTGCGAACCGATAAAGCTCGTAGCAGCATCCACGACCGACTTGGTGAAGAGTTTGCTGAGAGCCTGAAATTGCTGCTCCTTTGTGATGGCGATCCCGGTGATCAGTTTGCCACAATGGATGTACGCCACAGTGCCATCCATGCTACAAGCCAACAGGGAATAACCATCGGGGAACCTTGAAAAACAGAAATGTCCGTTAAAAAGAACATATGTTCAGCTCCTTGGACAAGTGGTCGCACCATACCAGGAGATATCCATAACTGGGTCTTTAAAGATCCCGGTGAACACATGCGGGCGTTTGTGCTGGAAACTCTGTAATGGTTCCGGAAAACACAGTAAAACCAAACCACACCAGCCATGAAATAGGTTTTAGGAATTCTCCGAGCCTCACCCAAATACAGACGGTATGATCCCGACTTCCGGTAGCGCAGACACAATATGGAGCCGCATTCTTCATGTTCTAAACCAAAATTTATCTTAAGATACACCACCACATGGGCAAGGTAGGACGCAATAAACGAAGTGTCTTACTTCTTCAGGGGCAACGAACATCCGAGGGTTAAATTTCTATAAAACATACAGGGTTGGGAGATAAAACAGTTTTGCTGGTAATCCACCACAGATTGGTCCACATCAAGCCGCCGCAAGACTTACCACGCAGACAACTGGTCGTGCATGACCGGCCAAATAGTTGGTACTTTTCCAGCCGTCCTGACTTGTGTCCCGCGGTCGTTCAACAATCTGGGCAATCGGTCGTCCTTCATTCGTTGCATGCGCACTGACAATGTTCATTCCGTCCGTGGACCAATCCAACCGTAACAGTTGCGTGGTCCCATCAGCCTACAAAACCAAAAATTACGACTGTAAAAATCGGAACAATTTCCGGAGGCTTCTTCCGTCAATTCGATTCGATAACTTCGCTGTATTTCACAGGGTTAAGATGTGGAACAACAAATTCCGTTTACCGCATCAAAGGAATCCTCGCTGCAGTGTTGCTGCTTCCAGTCGGACGTTCTCCAAATCCGCAGGGATCCGTCGTCCGACTGGGACGCCAGGTACTTTCCGATGGGATCCCACACAACGCCCTTAACCATGCCGGTATGGCCCGTCAACACTTGCACTGCTTCGAAAGACTTCTGCGCATCCCAGACAATGATTGAGTTGTCCACACTGCAGGAGGCCAAGAATGCGTCGTTTTTGCTCCAAGCCACGCCAAACACATCCCCCGTGTGCTTCCGTAGAGTGTGGACGCAGCGCCAGTTCTCCGATTCGTTCACCCGTGTCTGCTGCCAGATCATGACAAAGCTGTCGTCCCCGGCTGAAGCGAGGTAGAGTCCCTTGTTGGACCAGCGAACGCAATTAACACAAGCTAAAAAAATCGAGACAAATTCCTTTGAAAACTCTGCACTGAAACCTCGAGGAGATTCACAAAAAAAGGCATTCAGCGTTTCAGTGAATATCCTTCGATTGATTGATAAATCAGCGGCGAAATCTGCCTTCAAAGCCTAACATTGATTGATCGGTGGATTAGATAAAGAACAATCCGGATACACGCATACAGTACCTGTATGGTTATCCATCTGGCAGATCACCCGAATATCAGCACGATCTGCGCGAAATGCATTCACATGCCACACCACAATCCTTCCACAGCCATCCCCTTCAAATGAAAATAAGAGAACGGCTCGGAAAGGAGGACTAGGCGAATATACGTATTTAACAAATCAATCAATCTATCAGGTATAAACATACCCAACCCCGAAGCGGCGAATCTGGAACCGTCCGGGTGAATGTTCACCGAATAGATGGCGCTCTCTGTCAATCAATGGTGCGCAATGAGTTAAACCATTCCCACAATACGCCTCGAAGGGTGTAAGTTATCACTTACTGTCGAAACTGGCGAACTTCATTTTGAGAATAAATCCGGCATCGTGTTTGGATATTCGTGGGGATTTATCGCTGGTTGAATGGCCATTTGTCACCGTCTCCTGCACTTTCTTATTGGTTTTGCTCGTCGAATCCATCGATATCCCTTTCGCCATCTCCTTGAAATTCCAACGAGTGGCAGACCAAGTGCATTTACTACGGGAAAGTAGGAAAATGTTTAAAAAAATGGAAAAAATAAATGCCCGACTCAATTCGAAATTTTGTCCCGAGCTTTACTATGGCCTAATCTAAGAACAGATGACTTACCGATGAAATCCTGGCGTTAATATTCGAAAGATACTCGACTTGGTGGAACTTGTGCGTTAATATTGGAACAGCTCACTTAGTTAATACGAACCAGAAAAAAAGTAAACAAATAGTTTTTTGCGAGTGTTTTTCTTTCATCCGTTTCTCATCCGTTTCTTTTCAAATGACCGTTTGCATTGACCGTGGTGATTCCATCGAACATATGTTTGAACTTGGAATGCATGTCCCCTCGATAACGAACGGACAGATAAGACCTCCCCAATGACAACGTCAAAAAAAGGTGAGCGTGGCTTAATTTCAGTTTTCAACTTTTTCGCCAGAGAAGTGATCGTCCCTTTAACCTTTGCGTGATAAATCCATTTTAGTCTATCCCGACCAGTTGAACCCGTTCGGGGAAGACGAAGACGATGATGACGCCAACAATCCTTTCAAATCAGACGATGACGAGGAAGTTCTCACAGTCTCAAAATCGTCCGCAGCCAACGAAACGTTGAGGAATATTCCATCATCCAATGGCATCTCTACATCTTCTGGCTCACATTTGAGCCCCGTAAATCGAAAATCCATCCCTGGAGTTGATGCCGATAGGAATCTAGTGGCGGTTGCGGGCAGCAATGTGGCGAGGCAAACCATTCCTACTCCACGAGGGACGTCTTCGACGAGCGTTGAATTTCCGGGCTCTCTTTCTTCAGCGCCTTCAGTTAATTCCGTATCAGTAGCAGCAAAATCTACCCCCGCAGTTGTGGTAGTGGACGTTGGAGTATCGGCTACATCCGAAAGTGATGTATCGAGACCACCGAGTAAACCTTCCCCCCTTCCTCGACGATCTCTGTTGGTGCACCAGCAACAACCGGAAGCGGAGATTCCTCAGTCACCAGCGGAGTTTCGATTGCCAGTTTCGCCCTTGCCGCCTCGAGCAGATGGATCGACAACACCCGTGAAACGGAGAGCGCCCTCGATTCCATTGAGTACTGAAGGATTGACCATGCGCCCGCTGCCTTCACCTGAAAAGAGTCCTATTGCTGGACTAAAAAAGAAGCTGGCTCCACCGCCCCCACCGTGTGGGATGAAAAATGGAGAGGACCAGCGTCGAAAAAGTTCAGCGGTACGTAAGGATACCCAATTAGATTTTTTGCGTTCGTAGTATGCTTTGACTCGAGCTGGCGTGTGAAATTGCTCAGCTGACTAACCCTAATTCGTGTCCGTTGATTGATTGATTGTCTGACAGGATTGACTGAGTGCTCTGATTATTGACTATTACTAGTATCGAATTGTTTGATTGTTTGATTGCGTGATTGTATACTATGGATTTCTGGTCATTTGTGTCTTTCTTCCAGGTTTTAGAGATTCTATCTTCAAACAGCGTACCATGAAGCACGTCTTTTTTGCAGGATATTGACGCGAAGACCATGGAAGAGCGCTTCAAAGACCTTGAAATGTCTCCCGGCAAGTCCACCTCTTCCCTCACGACCCGACGAGACAGCGGCGCGTCCGCCTCCTCCTGTCTACCAGTGGGTTCATTAACTCCCGATCGGTCGAGCATGAGCCAACACTTGGCTAGCAGCGTGGAAGATCTGGAAGAGCAGCAGTACATGGACCTGATGCAAGCCCTGAAGGACGAGCACCAAGCGATCGAGGCAGAACTACGCGAACTAATGTCGATTCCCAATAAGTTACGATCGGCGGCACAGATTGCGCGAGAGCAGCGTTTGATCAATGACTTGATGGAGAACGTAAAACGACGCGATGAACTGGAGGACGAAGAAGAGGATCACGATTTCCAACGGACATTAGGGGATGCCGGGTCACCGGGCACAGCCCCGAAAAAGATGAAGAAGAAACGGAAATTCAAAATCAAGAATTTCCTCGGTGTCAAATAGTGGCGGTTTTGTTATTGTCGGTGGGAATGTTTTCTCTGGAATTGTAATGGTTAGGGTTGGGGTGGGTGATGGTTGTCTTTCAATGTCGTGCTTTTCCTCTCCACAGTTTTACTGGTATTTTATTGTAGTATGTATTGTCTGTTTTACCTGCAGAGTGAGTCGGTGCCCATTTTTCAGTTAGCAAACCACCGAGATTGTGTTTCTTCGACCATTAATTCAGTACTCGTACTGAATAGAACAAAGAACAGCATTTCGTTCAGAAACTAATAAACAAATGAAATCGGAAGACACTGTGACTCATAATTATCCTCGTGACTCATACTCGTATTACCGTATATAGGGGGGAACTTCTTCCGATCCCAGAAGGCCAGATACACAAGAGAAGTGCTTTCACGGTACAAGAAGTGCTGCTTTCACGGTACGAGATAAAACTCCCAATGCTGCGCATGACAGATCAAACGGGGCAAAATCGTGAAGCATATCAATCAAAACAGCTACGAGGTTTCGTTTTCCATTTTTAAAAAACTGTTTTTTTTGTTTTTTTGTTTTGGCAAAATTATTGTCACATATGTTCGTCCGATTTATTGTTGATTTTTCGAATCCAAAATATCGATAAAAAATGAGAAAAAAGTGTGCGAACACAGCATTTATACAATTTCGGAACTTGGGCAGCATTGAGAGTTTTACCTCGTACCGTATGCTCGCGATCTCATGGGACACTTTTCTGCTCTACCCGTAAATTTTAACCAACCCGGGCCGTGCCTATTCAGTGCACCTCACAAAATGATCACTGTAGGGAGAAATATACGGAAAAGCACAACTATACAATCAATCAATCGAGCAGAACGAGTAAACTGTACGAAATGAGCCAATCAGAGAAGAGAGAACCAGATTGAACGTTCAATCGAGTGCAGGGCCATACCGAGGGAGGCGGGGCTTAGCTGTCCCTTCAGATCGCGAGCATACGGTGCGTCAATATTTTGCTGGCTGGCTGATGGGTGATACAGCTGTGGCACGATTTCTTGACGAAAACCGTTAATCGGAACACTGGCATAATAAGATGTGTTCCGCTTAACGTTTTTCGTCGAGAAATCGTGCCACAGCTGTACAGCACAGTATGGGATATGATGCCCTACTTCTGACACTTCGGCATGTCCACGAACATGTTTTTTTCACTCTTGACATTTTCAGTGAACAGCCAAGCCAAAGTGTTGTTTTCAGATTCGTTCACCGCCCCACTTCGTCGCCTGGTCCCCAATTCAAGAAACCACCACCAGCCGAGCTGCGCCTTATGGCTGCTGGCAGGCAGAGCGGGCACCAAAGTGACTCGGATGAGGATGAGGATGACACGGCGTAGTTGTACTAGTACTGTGTGAGATGTCTTGTGTAAATGCGCGGGAGTAATTTTAGCACAGCCTGGAAAAGACCTCTGGAAATTTCCGCGAGAAATGTTGTTGTTTCACTTTACAGCGATGTAGGACGGATATGGCCGAGCTGAGCGTGCGCTAGTATATAAAGAACCATTCATCTGCAGAAAGAAAACAGACATTT
Organism: Hypsibius dujardini; assembly: GCA_001579985.1. Taxonomy (NCBI): domain Eukaryota; kingdom Metazoa; phylum Tardigrada; class Eutardigrada; order Parachela; family Hypsibiidae; genus Hypsibius; species Hypsibius dujardini. The sequence continues at coordinate 9,485 of LRSR01012429.1, read as the reverse complement.
AAATTTTGAACTTTTCTCTTCTCTTCCACGCTTGACTCTTCACTACGCTGTTACTTTCTCCACTGTTTTTTCTATTTTGCGTTATAACCCTGAACGATCGAACGAGATGGACTCCAAGATGACTTCCAACAAGGCACAGTCGGATAGCGTCATGGCCTCAGCGGTTGGTCACCAGGAATCGGTAAGCTTGCGCTCGTCGCAAATGTGATTCTAACTTGTATTCTAGTACCGTAATAACACTTCAGATGACATTTAACAGTTCTAATTACTAACGTTGCTTCATTCTTGTTTTGGAACCTTTTCAGAGAGATTACGATTTGGCTCGGCGCGCCTCTGACGTGGACATGATCAATCCGGAAACCTGTGACGCGGCGAAGGCCCAGAGTCGCTACCGGATGGACCGCAACAATTCCCTAGAACAGTACGAGCAGTCGATCCACCCGGAGCGCAAAGACCAGCAGTGAAAGAACTAGACGGCCGGCTTCCACGATATACCCCATGCATTCGTCCACAGATTGTGGAATTGTATTTAGTGTAACCTTTCGAGCTTTTCTTCTCGACATCAGATCTTTTCGTGTCTATTAAGTGGTAATACTGGTGTCATAGTATATTATCGATAATGGATGCTTGTCCACTCGCTGTTGGCCTGATTACTGGACCGAATTTCGAATCCTAGCAGTTCTGGCAGCCAGACCGAAAAAGAACAATGAATGTGTTTTACTTAATTTAGCCTTTGCAACTGCTCATACAGTAATAGCAGCTCATTCACGACAGACAGGATCTATATACAAATTAGCAGCTAAATAACGCTCAGCGTAACCATAAGACGGAGGCTTTAAATGCAGAATAAGGGGAAAAAATTTGCGTCAGCAACATGAAGCGACTCCCGTCGTGAGACCAAAGGAAAACGTAAAAACAACAGCGCACCAGTAGCGACAAAACACTAATAGGGACCACTCGGACACTACAGGGAGAGGAATCTACTTAGCGGCAGGTGCGGATTTCTTCACGGCGACCTTTTTCGGCTTCACGGCAGCGACCTTGGGCTTGGCGGCGGCCTTGGCAACCTTGGGAGTTGCGGTCTTGGGCTTGGCGGCGACCTTGGGCTTAGCGACAGCGGGCTTTTTCGCGGCAACCTTCTTGGTCACTCCACCAGCTGCAACGACCTTCTTGGCGGTAGACTTGGCAGCTGCCGGGCGCTTAGTAACTTTTTTTACTCCCGCCGCGGGCTTCTTGACTGCAACAGCCTTCTTCACCACCTTCTTGACAACCTTGGTGGCTCCACCTTCCGCCTTGGCGACCTTCTTGACCGCCTTCTTCGCTGCGGGTTTCTTAACCTTCTTGGCTTCGGCGTTGAGTTGGAAAGAGGCCTTGTTCTTCTTCAGGAGGTTGTTCTTGATGCCGCGCTTCAGGGCCTGGTTGAGGTGGGAGTTGATCTGCTTGTCGTTACCGATGATGTTGAATTTGGTCTGGACGAATTTCTTGATCGCCGGACGGGACGAGCCACCCCTGAAAAAAGGAGATTTATTGATTAATGCTTGAACTTGAACGCGCTTGACGAATCGAACGAATTTCAACCAACAAATTAAACTACAGTGAAATTAAACAAGAATGAATGTATCATAACAATAAAATAACCGTTAGCAGCAGTAAAAATCAATAACACAATTTCAAATTCGAATCGAAAAATGTACGCAAAAATTTAAAACATGTGATAAAATCCTTACCTTTGCTTCAAGTCAGTCAAAGCCCGGATGACCATCTGGGAGTAAGTGGGATGCGAGGCTGAAGGTTTGACAGCCGCGGACTTGGTCACTGTTTTCTTAACGGCTTTCTTGACCGGTTGGGTTTTGGCAGGGCTGGCTGCAGGCGCGGCGGCAACGGCGGTACTTCCGGCTGGCTGCATGGTGAGGTGAGGGATGTGGCGGAGATTGGGAGCTTAATTAACGGTACAAAGCTACACAAAATCGGGAAGGCGTTTAATGGAAGCGAGATAATTCACGATTGTAATACGAAATGCGAGTCAGCTGCCGTTTATATACGCGCGGCAAATGTGAATAGGGAAAGTGGGCGGGTTTTCGGCCTCAGGACTTTCAGACCAATCACCGTCGATTACAGCTTCTGCTCGCTTTGACGTGTTTTTTCAACGTGAAGGCTTATCAGTTTTGAATTTTTGAAATCGGAACAAAGTAGGAAAATGCGTTTTTTACTACTTAGGACAAAAAAGTTGAAGGTAATCGGTGCAGTTTTTCAAAGAAGATCGTTAGAAACGAGTCGATCCGGGGAAAGTGGAAGAAAAGTGGGCGGGCCGATTATCATTGGTGTAGTTTATTCGAGGTCGCACTCGCATTCCCCATTCAATTGTTTTTCCTTCACAAAATTCAAACACAAAAAATTCATAGCAAATGAATTCGCTTTATTATTTTATTTTGAAAATAATAAATAATACAAATCAATTTAAGCATCTAATCATTACTAGTAAATATAAAGGAGCCCAGGTCCACAGATGCGGCAGATCACCGTTGAACTTTGCTGTAGTCACCTAGTGACGTCACCCAGTTCACACAAGTGCAAAGTTTTGGTTGTGACGTTTTGGCGGCGCTCCGAGCTCGAGGAACGAATCCCGCCAGCTCTCCCTTTATCAAACCGTCGTTTTGCACGCGACATGCTAGAACATTTTACATGTGCACACCTCAAAATTGTTCCTGCACACGAAACTACAGTATGACTGCTCTAGTTATTAATATCGAATGAATTATCGTGTATGAAAATTACATGAAATATCGTATGTGAATTATCGTATATGAAAATTACATGAAATATCGTATGTGAATTATCATATATGAAAATTACATGAAATATCGTATGTGAATTATCGTATATGAAAACTACATGAAATATCGTATGTGAAATATCGTATATGAAAACTACATGAAATATCATATGTGAATTATCGTGTATGAAAATTACATGAAATATCGTATGTGAAAACTGCCTCTCTGTGGAAGTCTCTTGTCTCGACTTTTCTGACATTTGGCTATCTATGTCTGTGCTGCTGAATCGATTTGATCTATTTGCCCGGTCCATGGTTTATTTTGATCGTTTAATCAATCAGACAAAATATTTAATGGCGACAAATGACGAATGAGTTTTTTGTTCACGTATGGCGAGCCGAATGATGCATATGTTTGTTTATGAATGGCGAGCCACGCTGCTCAAACCTCAGTGTTTGTGAATATGAACAGCCGCCATCCATAGTCATATGTTTACGAAGAGAAGTATATGAATTGAAACAGGATACGATTTGAAACAGACAGTTTTAGACTAGTAAGTACACTCACTATTCACTCGCTCAATGGCAAACACAATGAGTGCCGCTACTAGCTCAAAGTTCCTTTGCTTCAGGCCATATTCTGTTTCAGTTCATGGTTCTCTTTGTACTGCGTAGCGTACGGCGTACCGACGTACCGGTAGACGTTGGATTCTTAAATCTGCACGCGGCACTTGCAATACTCGCTTACTGAGCGTTCATGCCGAAACAACGGATTGATTTTAACGCAGAAGCGAACGCTGGAGTAGCAGCAAGAATCGGAAATTTGCACACGACCCGCCTTGCCCTTGGATGGTAGATATGATAAAATTTATTTTGACGTGTTTTTCTGCACTTCCGTTGGATCTTTTTTCTGCCTGATTTCCTTCATCCTGAACCGAAATTTGCGCATGATATTCAAAGTTGCGCGTACCAAAACAGATGATTCAAGTGCTTTTTTTATTTCACTTCAGCGGGGCCATTTTCGCTCATTTTTACCGCCCCTTCTTTCTCGGCAACCGTGGTAGGTTAATTTCTCAGATCAGCCTTGGGAAACTTAAAAGCTGCAGAGATCAGTCGAACAAAAAAGGGACCGTGACAAAAGTTAACACACTGCCAGGTTCTGGAAACGAGAAAAAACCCTAAGCCAATGAACGGGAAAAGAATTATCTACAAGCCAAATCCGTAGAGAGTGCGTCCTTGGCGTTTCAGGGCATACACGACGTCCATGGCTGTGACGGTCTTGCGCTTGGCGTGCTCGGTGTAGGTCACAGCGTCCCGGATGACGTTCTCAAGGAAGACTTTCAACACTCCGCGGGTCTCCTCGTAGATGAGGCCGGAGATTCGTTTCACTCCACCACGGCGAGCCAGGCGGCGGATGGCGGGCTTGGTAATACCCTGGATGTTGTCACGGAGGACTTTTCGATGGCGCTTGGCACCTCCTGGAAAGCAGAAGAACAGAAATTAGAAATGGGAAAATCAAAAGCAGCACCGTTGATCAGCCAATCAATGAACTTAGCAAAGCAGAATGAACGGGCGAAGACCAAATGTTACAACACAATTAATGCGTACCTTTCCCGAGACCCTTTCCTCCCTTTCCACGGCCAGTCATGATGAGTTATTAGGTAATTTGTCAAAAAATGAAAAATACTTCGAAGACTGAAGAATAGTATCGAAAACTGGAAAACTGAACAACTGAATTTTCAAGATAGAGAATTTCCTGTTTTATATCGTCTGCAGCTGGCACTGATCGCACCTTAACTGAGAAACCACGCCTCTGACCTGACGGTTGTACTGTGATTGGCTGAAATTTGCAACAACTGTTTTGATTTTTGGGAGCGTGATTGTTTTTCAGCGTTTCATTTTGAATCTTTTTTGAGTAAACAGACAAATAGGAAAAAAAATTCTCTACAGAATCGTTGTTTCATTTGCATGAAACGAAAACCTTATTCTTTACGAAAAAGCAGTATTTATCAAAATCTGCATTATTTTCTATGTGGGTGCCGCCCACTGATACTAATCGGCCAATGGTAGGCTCAGGCCGCTTTTGCTTTGCCCAATGAAACGCTTCGCTCGCTGGGTGCAAAAGGAGCCCGCTATATAAAAGTTGACGTGAGCATTGTAAAAATTTAGTTAACTGTTTTGAATTTTTCCCCCTTCTCTAAGTTCTTCGTTTGCTCCAAAACGTCAAAGTCCTAACTCGAAATGGCCCGCACCAAGCAGACTGCCCGCAAGTCGACCGGAGGAAAGGCTCCTCGCAAGCAGCTTGCCACCAAGGCAGCCCGCAAGTCTGCACCGGCTACCGGTGGAGTGAAGAAGCCCCATCGCTACCGACCCGGAACCGTCGCCCTCCGTGAGATCCGTCGCTACCAAAAGTCGACCGAGCTATTGATCCGCAAGCTCCCCTTCCAGCGCCTTGTTCGTGAGATTGCCCAGGACTTCAAAACCGATCTCCGTTTCCAGTCGTCCGCCGTCATGGCTCTTCAGGTATGTGTGCGGTTGATTGATCGATTGTCTTGCTGGCCTTACCTGATTTTTGCATTGTTTGGTTTATTGTGAGGGCATTAGCTTGATTTATTGATTTGATTGTTTCTTGGCGGCCGATTTAATTCTGATGTTTCTTTGTAGGAAGCCGCAGAAGCCTACTTGGTCGGTCTCTTCGAGGACACTAACTTGTGCGCCATCCACGCCAAGCGCGTCACCATCATGCCCAAGGACATCCAATTGGCCCGCCGAATCCGTGGAGAGCGCGCCTAAATGATTCCTTTTTCTCGGCCGCTTTGTTAAATCTCGCCATTGTTTTATCGAATGTTTCCATCGTTGAGCGTTCCAGTTTTCTTGCTCATCTGTACATAAGGGGTTTTTTTTGTGCCAGCTGTCTGGAAGTTCTTTTTGTTATGAAGGCTGTTCTGCGATGCAAAACATGCAACAACACTTACCATCGCTAAGCTTGGGCTTTTTGTTATCACAGACGGTTCGAAATCCGATCAACGAAAGGTGAAATAACGGCAGTTCTGGTTTTCGTGATGAATTGAACTGGTGCACAGCCGTACTGCACGCTCCCGATATCAAGGGTCGATTTTAGGTCCGGGCCGAAAACCCGTTCCGTTGCTCGCTTGGTTGTTCATTCAGATTCACTTAAACTTGACTTAAAAATGCTCATCATTTTAATCAAGCAAGATAAAATAGCTTGTAAAGCAGAAACCAACGGGCCAATCACAGACAAGTGAACGGAATGGAACGATCCACTCAAGTTTGATGCGAATCTGCGGGGTTGGCATAATCGACCCTTGAGATCGGGAGCGTACAGTACACATCTGAATGACGGCTAGCAAGTAGTGTGTACCTTGATTGGTTTATTACACTACAGTACTCCCAACTTTCTGCTTACGGTCAGTTTGTGATTGAACGTGACGTTTTAGAGTTCCACCTCAACCCTGCAGTGCAATCCGAGCAATCAATCTTGCAGTTTCATTTTATTGCCTGCGAGGATAATGCTGGCTTCTTTTCCATTGCGGAATTAAAAGCACAACTACAACAGCTCTCGAGATCGTGAACAAAAACAATTTCCCATTTTACGCGCGGACGTCGCATCGTAACAGAACAAAAGTTCAAACTGTACACACAAGTAACAACTCCAGAAACGAGAGAACACCTAAGTCCAATCAAAACGATGAGAATCTACTTTGCGCTGGTGTACTTGGTGACGGCCTTGGTGCCCTCAGACACGGCGTGCTTGGCGAGCTCTCCGGGCAGTAGAAGTCGGACAGCGGTTTGGATTTCGCGGGAGGTGATGGTGGACTTCTTGTTGTACTGCGAGAGGCGCGAAGACTCTGCGGCGATCCGCTCGAAGATGTCGTTGACGAAGGAGTTCATGATGGCCATCGCCTTAGAGGAGACTCCAGTGTCGGGGTGGACCTGCTTCAACACCTTGTAGATGTAAATAGAGTAGGACTCCTTTCTGCAAACGCAAAAAGGACAGGAAATTAGTCACGCAAACGAAAACTTGGCAGCAAATGCGTAATCGACGAGAAAAATAAGCATGTTAGCCATTAAAAACACAATTACAGCCATTCAATCAATCAACTTACCGCTTCTTGTGGCGCTTGGCGTTGGGATCACGGATGGCCTTTTGCGCCTTTCCGGATTTCTTGGCGACACCCTTTCCAGCAGATGCTTTCGGAGGCATGGTGGGGGAATGAGCGAGTTGGCGATCTGGGATTGAAGTAAACACGTCAAGCTGCGATGGGAAAATTTCAAAAAGTGGGAATGAGATGAAAATGTGCCACGGCGTGCTTTTATATGTGCCACCGCGCGAGACGTTTGGCAAACGGAGCACACGTTACCCTACTACGCTTTACAAATGCAGTCTTACCACCGACGACTTATCAGCCAATCAGACGCCACAACCGCCACAAGTTCATTCATGTTCAAAAAGAGGTGTGGTCAAGGCGGGCCTTAAAGTGTGTGAGGTACTCCGTCATACGATTGGTCAATAAGTTAGGTAAGGCGGGACTACACTCTTCTGACTTACGCGCCAATCAGAGTCCGCATCGTTCCGACCGTTGTGTGCAGAACGAATGCCGCCGTATAAAACGCTTCCTTTGCACATTCACTTTCTCATTCCTTTCGTTTTCTAAAAGTGCGAAACATTCTTTTACGTTTAGATTTTCTTCCTAGTCCCCACAAACACCCAACTCTTCAACATGACGGGCCGAGGAAAGGGAGGAAAGGTGAAGACCGGAAAGTCCAAGTCGCGATCGTCTCGCGCTGGACTCCAGTTCCCCGTCGGCAGGATCCATCGTCTGCTCCGGAAAGGTAACTACGGTGAGCGGATTGGAGCAGGAGCCCCTGTCTACCTGGCTGCCGTCCTAGAGTACCTCGCCGCTGAAGTGCTGGAGTTGGCCGGAAATGCCGCCCGCGACAACAAGAAGAGTCGTATCATCCCCCGTCATCTTCAGTTGGCCATCCGCAACGACGAGGAGGTAAGATTCTTTAGAAATTTCTCCTTTACCGTGACGGCCTTCAGTGGATTGATTGTTAGTGGCTTTCTCAAATCCATTCTGCCGTTTGTGGTTATTAATTGAGTTTGTTTTTCCATTTCTTTGCAGTTGAACAAACTGCTCTCTGGCGTAACCATCGCGCAAGGTGGCGTGCTGCCGAACATTGCGCCCACACTATTGCCCAAAAAGACAGCATCATCCGAAGGTGCTGGTGAGACAGCCAAGCCCGCCAAAGTAGCGAAGCCCAAGGCGGAGAAGGCTGCCGCCGCTGAATAGATTGTTTTGCTGTCATACCACCCGATTGTGCAGTTTTTGCTTGGTTCTGAATGTGTTTCTTCTCCATCCTTGCTTAGTTCACACCATCAACTGATCTCCTTTTGGTTTCGAATTGTTCGTTACGCATTTCTTTGTTTCACCAGGCGCTGTTTTTACCGTTGTACAGTGTATTTAGAGTTCCAAAGAAGTTTGACCGGAAAAAAATGGCATTTTAACAAACCAAACGAAAAAATTTCTCAGTAAAATTAAGAATCACATTTTTGGGGTGATTGGTCAGAGTATGAACACAGTCAGGTCACTGCGAGTAATCGACGGCAGTGAGCATTTATCGGAGAGAGAGTTGGTACTTCTCCGGAACAAATTCCAGCAAGCCTGAAAACAAAATTTACAGACAGTTGGGAATCAAGAGTCAAGCCACAAATTAAATTAACCATCCAATGACTTGTAACATACCGGCATCCATAAGAGCCTTTTTACTGAATAATCTCTTGAAATACTTCTGGCCGTTATCACACAAACAAGAGACGACTGTCTTCCCGGGCCCCATCAGTTTTGCCACATCCACTGCAGCAGCAACATTGAGTCCAGAGGAAGCTCCACAGAAAAATCCTTCCTCATTCAGCAGCCGGAATGTCTGCAGAATACAAAGGATGCTGGCTGAAAGATAGAAAAGCCTAGTGCCGACGCGCCTTCCAGACAGACAGATGGACAAAAAACAGCTGGCTAGACAGACAGACAAAGTAAGCCATTCAAGCATACAGGCAGACATACAGGCAGACAAACAGACAGACAGACAGACAGGTATCCAGACAGACAGACAGACAGAGAAACAGACAGGTATCCAGACAGACAGACAGACAGAGAAACAGACAGGTATCCAGACAGACAGACAGACAGACAGACAGAGTCAGCCATTCAAGCATACAGACATACAGACAGACGGATACTGTATGTATGTATGTATGTATGTATGTCTGTCGGTCTGTCGGTCTGTCTGTCTGTCTGTCTGTCTGTCTGTCTGTCTGTCTGACAAGAGTTTCAGACCGAATTCCAACAAGGTCCCTCTTTACGTGCAACTTACATATTCGATGACTTTATTATCGCCAATCGGTAAAGCGTCATCGATCAAAGCGCTCTCCAGATTTTTCGTGACACGTCCCTGGCCGATTCCCTCCGTAATACTTCCTTGAGGATTTTTTCCCGCACCCTCAAAGCGCTCGAGTTTGCCCTCTTTGATCCACTTGTAGAGAACCGAACCTTGCGGATCGGCTAAGAAAACCTGGATGTTCTTGTTCCGCTCTTTTAAATATCTACTGACTCCTGCAATAGCAAACAGAATGTACTTATCCGTTGCATGCACAGTTTCATGAAGTGCATGTGTTGAAGATTGGAGCTCT
>LRSR01012425.1:0-13843 GCA_001579985.1 Hypsibius dujardini | reverse complement strand
CTGTCTGTCTCTGTCTGCCGTAACAGTTACATCGCAATAACAGCCTAATAAAATGAAATAATTATAAACATTTTAATTATCATAATTACGACATGCATTACATACCGTAGACAATGAGGAGGGCTGTGAAAAATCCCATGAAACTGCGCATGCAGTTGAAGATTTGCAGACACCGCGGACGGTACGCGAAAAAGCCGCACGACGAGCCCATCTCTACCGGCGGCTCCTCCGTCACCTGGTTCCGCCGGGGAACCTCCATACTGCGTTATATTTCTTAAATAATCAATTCCCGAATGGTGGCGCAAAAAAAACAATTAAACTAAAAACCCGCTGAGATTTCCGATCAAGATTGCAGCAAGAATTCCGAATAAAGCATCGGAAAAAAAACATAGAAAAATACCAGCAATTCTGTGTTGAGTCAAGGCTATAATTCGATGGGGAAAAAATTAGTAATAAAACGGCAAAAAAGCAAGGATGACATCAGATGAGAGTCATCGTAAAAAGCGTGCAATAATCGCACATTGTTTTCCCCACGGAACATTGCGCATACAAATCCAATAAACACACAAATTGTTTTGACTTTACGAGTAAAACTACCGAGGGGATATGGTATATGGTTGTTATTATCATGACGACAGCCGGAAGGTAAAACGGCGGCCAGAGACCCCCAGATAGACAGACAGACAGACAGGTAAAGTGCTTTCGATTTTTTTCGTTTGGCCCGCCTCTTTTCTTAGTCTTCGTGTAGGACGGGTTTTTCCGTCTGTAATAAGGCAGCGTTGTTGTGTATAGAAAGCAGCGCGTGTGCGAGCGAGTCTCTTGACTTTCCCTCCTTTTTGAGTCTGTTTCAGGCCCTCGAGAAAGAAGAGAAAGTCGTCGGTGGAGAAATTATGAATAGTAAGCGTTATTTATACCCGGCACAATTTAGCATATGTATATATATATATATATATATATATATGTGTGTGTGTGTGTGTGTGTTGCATGGATAGGTCGCTTATTCGTCGGAAAAGTGAAGTGCCTCGAGGATACTTGTTGACTGGTGGGTGGCGGAAGAAGGCACACACGGACTTGTTTGATTTTCGCGTATGATGACGACGATGATGGAATGATGTGCACCAAGAAACGTGCCGACTGTTCGAGTTCGTCCACTCAAGCGGATTATGTCTTTCTAACGAATGCGAAAAAAATCGTAGAAAAGTGTATGGCAAATAGGAACAGAGAACATACAGTACATGCACAACGAAATCAGAAAAAGAGGCAGAAATTAGATGTAAAATATATCGGAAAGACATTTGCCTTTTCGGCAAATACGAACTGTTTTTGTATTTATATTTCGGGACTCCCACAAGAGCACCAACACGTCGTAGAAAGTGCGACAATCAAAGAGATCAATGGGAGTCGAATTACGTGTCTGTCTGTCTGTCTGTTTAAATGTCTAAATGTCTGAATGTCTGAATGTCTGAATGTCTGTTTGTCTGTTTAACTGTATAAATATCTAAATATCTGAATGTCTGACTGTCTGTCTGTCTGTCTGTGCGTTTAAATGTTTAAATGTCTAAATGTTTGAATCTCTGAATGTCTGTCTGTCTGTTTAAATGTCTAAATGTCTGAATGTCTGATTGTCTGTCTTTCTGACTGGCTGTTTATTGGTAGTATAAAAATGCACCGGAAAGGGCGGCTGACACTTATTAGTCTCTGAAAAGTAAATTAATGAAAGTAAATGAGCAAATAACTCCACGAAAAAGTAGCTACACCGATGCTCAAACTTTTATCCGTTGGTCCAGTCACATCAGTTAGATATATCATAGGAAAGCCAGCATCGCAATGCAAATTTGGCCTACTGTTTGTACTCGCAGTTACAGTAAGCGACAGAATTTAATTTAATTTAACGGAGGGTCCAGGAAATGGGCAAAAGGGGCGGGGCAGGGATAACACTTAAACAATCAACCAATCAACTCGGCTCCGATTGCTCCGGAACTCCGCTAGTTGATTGGTTGATTGTTCAAGTATCACCCCTGCCCCTCCCCTTTTACCCATTTCCGGGACCCTCCATTAGATTAAAGTCTGTCGCTTACTGTAACTGCGAGTACAAACATTAAAATTAAGACAACATCTGCACCTAAAATCGACTTCAGCTTTTTGAGTTGACTATTTCAATATAAATTAGGCGAAACGTTCTACATGTATTTATTAAAAATTCACACTTGAGAAAAACAAAAAGAATGGAATCCTGTGGACTAAAATTAAGTTGAAGCTACCGAAAGAAGCTAAACCAAAAACCATTCTAGTAACTAATTTATAATTAGCAAAAAGATAAGGACGTTTAAGTTTGGATTAATTTTGCTTGTGAAAACTGCATGCATCATTTTTCTTCAATAAAAAGCGAACACCGAAAATTGATTAAGGGCAACTGATGCGAGACTTTGTGGGTCGATGCTTGGGTTTTAGCATGCCATGTGGAACAAATCAGTTTTTCAAATTTTTTAAATTCCACCCTGGCGCTATTCCAAAGATCACTAAAGTTATGGTTACACCAAAATTCATAAATAAGTGACTGATGAAATTTGGCACTCTGCGGCACAATTGTTACGTTCAATAAACGGTCAACGGCGCCTTGAAAAAAACTCAGATGACCCACAGGGCTTTTCAAACCGCTTTTTTACGTTTTTCTACTGTAAAAAAGCTATAATTATGATTGAGAAACAATTCTGAAATTATTTCCTCAATGAGACTGTGAAAAATTTTGTTTGGTAGAATTGCCAAGTTTCCATGAATGTCTCTGTAAAAAATTCAGTTTTAGGGAAAAGTTCATTCAAAAAGAAGTTTTGCACTGTCCGTCTTAGAATTTAATTTTAAATAAAATGGCATTAGCAGAATTTTTTTTTAGATCAAGGGGGCGGCACTATAGGCCATTTTCAAGCCTGACTGAAAACTTTCAAGCGATATTCCAGAAATGACTCCTGGCTCCTCCCTCTGATTTCTAACAAATGCTCTGCTATATGCTAATCGATTTCAATTTGCATCTTGAGAGGGACAGTGAAAATTCTTCGAATTGAATCTTTTCCCACCACAATTAAGGGAAATGAAATCTTCCAGTGTTTTCTCATTTTTGAAATTTTTTCAAACCAAAGTTTTCACAGTCTCACTGAAGAAATAAATTCTGAAAATCTGAAAATCGAAAATCTGAAAATCGAAAATCTAAAAATCTGAAAACGAAATAAAATCTGAAAATCGAAAATCTGAAAATCTGAAAACGAAATAAAATCTGAAAATCATCATAATTACAGTTCTGTTAGAAAAGCGTATAAATGAGTCATTTTGCGTTCCACTTCCAAAAAAAAGGTCAGGCGAAGGTACCCTGACGTCAGGAACCCAACTGTAGCTTTTCAGGCCGGCCTGAAGGCGTAGACCTTCAGCAGGGTCAGGAATAGCTTCTGTACGAACTGAAATTTCGTTTGTGGTTGAAAGGCCTTGGTCATCTCGCTCAGGTCTCATCATGAATCGGCAAAATCTCACAGTGCACTCAAAAAGTTGACGAAAAATACGGAATCGTCCGCCCTATATTATTCATCATTATATTTTCCGTATACAGCTGTAGAACCTACGAAATTTGAGGAACTTTACCCTGCCGTTAAAGCCCCATCTACGACGTACCCATTGCTGCCTCCCATTGCTGCCCTACTTAATGGCGGGCTAATCTCACACCAATTTCGTTCACGGAAGAACAACAACGCAGCACACAGTACGCGGCAAGGACGAGAGACCCAACCCAAGCCATTTATTTCTACACTTAACCATACAAAGGGTACATACAGCTGTGGCGGAATTACTTCTTCAGCTCACACCCAAACCCATGCGCCCACACATGTTAAGTCTATGAGTGGGCGCACTGGAATATCAATCAGCAGACATGAATCAACCTGCACACACGCGAATCAACAGGCACACACACAAATCAACAGGCACACACAAATCAACAGGCACCGACCGTATGCTCGCGATCTCAAGGAACAACTAAGCCCCGCCTCCCTCGGTATGGCCCTGCACTCGATTTAACGTTCAATCTGATTCACTCTTCTTTGATTGGCTCATTTCGTACAGTTACTGTTATGCTCGATTGATTGATTGTACAGTGGTGCTTTTCCGTATATTTGTTCCTACAGGGGGTAATTTGGTGAAGGACACTGAATAGGCACGGCCCGGGTTGGTTAAAACTTACGGGTAGGGCAGAAAATTCTCCCTTGAGATGGCGAGCATACGGTACCGGGGGTGTTGTGTGTCTGGCAGCGCGTAGGTGAGAGATGGGCAAATTTTAAAGTCCACCTTATGGATGTGAAAATATTGAGCCACGCCCCACGCGATCCCCGATCATAACAACAACCTTTACGTTCCTTTTCCCGGTGTTGGGGCACAGTATACATGGGTATAAACACACGTGGCAAAAACCTTGCACTGACCGAATTAAGCACCTCAACTCAACGGTTGTATACAACAGCCATGCAACGAGTGAAATGGCTTAATTCGATTAGCGCAAGGTTTTTGCCACGTGCGTATGTGAATGTGGATGTGTCAGCTGGCAACGTCCGTTATGATACACACGTGGTCCCGATAAACATTTACCCAGCCCCACGATCGACAGCATTACACTGCAAAAACGGGGGAAGTAATATAAAAACGCAGCCGGCGACAACAGAAACAGCAAGAATCGCTTTATATTCTGAATTCTGCAGGTAAAAAGCAGCTCTAAATTTGTTCTGTACTTTTAAATTTAACGTGTACACCCAGCACTCCACGACCATGCATTCCTCAATCTTCATCTTCGCGATCGGTCAGTATTTTCCCATTTCCGGTCCTCTGTAAAAAAACCCCGAAATTTTAACAATAAAATTGAATTGATTGATTTTAAATTAAAACAGAAATTAAGAAAATTGGGATTAATTTTAAATTAAAACAGAAATTAAAAACATTGGGATTAATTTTAAATTAAAACAGCAATTAAAAACATTGGGATTAATTTTAAATTAAAACAGCAATTAAAAACATTGGGATTAATTTGAAAAAAAAACTGATTTCCCAAAGGTCCCCGTAGGTTAGTTAGTATCACAGTGGTACACACATGGCGACAATTTTGGGTGGCATAGTTTGAGCCATCAGGGTGGTCGGAGTTTGAGCCACTCTTGACTGGAACTTGCCACTGCTTGCTCCTGAATCTCTGATTTGATTTCGGCCCAGCAGAAAAATTAGATTGAGCAAGCTGCTCTAAATTCCGCCAAAATAAACAAGTTCAATCAATCGATCAATCGAGTAAAGGCTGCATGGTCAGATGCGATCAAGATCGCGTGCGCGCGGTGACTTAGTTCGGCTCGAACTCGGACCACCTTTTTTGGCCTAAAGTCTGCCACCCAAAATTGTGGCCATGTGTGTATTTTCCCGAACCAGTTTTATTTTTCACTCCATGTAACAAATATAATGTAAGTCTAAAAATCCAAATTTAAGAACTAAAATAAAGCAATCAGGTGTTACTTCAAGTCTCGATCAGTTCCTATCGAATGCAGTATTCCCGTTTTCAGTCATTGGATCACTGCAAGCGGCACGCGACGAGGGCCGTTTCAGCCAACAACAGGGTGCTCGATTCCCTCAACGCCCTGCTCAGCAACATGGTGGTCGTCCGGAAGAGATTGGCAAACCGCTTTTTGGCCTGCCTTGGTTCCCCTTTCCCCAACCGGCATTTCGTCCGGCGTTTGTGGGCACCTTCCAGTCCAACCAGACACGCGACCCACAAGTCAATATGTACCAGCTTTACGCCGACATCTGTAAGCCTCAAACCGGCGGCACAAATTCAATTAAATTAAAAATAAATAAAAATAATAAAATATGAAACATAAACAAAATGTATATAAAAAGATTTTTTTTTCACCACGTAAAATTTGGATGAGTATTGTCTATAAATAGTAATGCGATTTAGTGATGCTTAAATAACGCATCTGAATTAAACTAAAATCTTACATAGATATAAAATTTACTGGCAAAGTTTATTCAAATAATTTTTTATTTTTATTTTAAATGAAAACCCCTTTTAGCATTTAGAATAGAATTTAAAATAATATATCCTAATTTTTTTATTTTACAGTAAATTTGATGATTGTAAATAAAAATATTCTTTTACTGTAAATATCGATTTCCATTTGGAAGACTTGAAATGAAATATGTACATTTTTTATTTAAAATTAAACGCCGCTTTGAAAATATATCTTTTAAATATATTTAAGAAATATTAAAGTGGATGTGATTTGTGGGATTTTAGATGGGGACTCTTCCCTGACCAACGAGGCGATTAACCTGCAGGTCTCGCGGCTGAACGCGACGACGTACCAGTTGGTGGAGAGCGTCAACAACGCCGCAAACACCACGCTGCAGAGCGTCACTTTCCAGTTGGGCGCGCAAGCAGAGGCCAATTTCCAAGGGTCCCTTGTCGATGTGAGTAGCCTGAGATAAAGTTGAACTATTTCTTAAAAGTGTAGTTCTTATCTAGAAAATCAAGAATACGACAAAACAGTCACTTTCATTCGTCGGTTTTGATTTAAAATAAATTGAAACAACAAGCAAAAAAAGGAGTAAAAAAAGCATTTAAATCAAATTGTCTTAATCTAATTCTAATTCTAATCTAATGCGAGTGTTGCTGGGTTAATTATTTTAAACTAAAAGTAGGTGGAGGAATCCTTAGTTTTTGCTGACAAACATCCTCAGTACTGAAATATTTTCCTTCAGTTTTTTGTAATCTATACTTGCTTCTGGAATATTGCTAAGGAAGCTGATTAATTCAATGGTAATTTCTATACCGTGAATTCTTCGATTTTTGTTGTTGATTTTTTTAGGTTGTGGCACGAGCACTGGGGGATCAGCTGATTTTGTCCTACAACTCCACCGCGATCGCCTTGACAAGACTTATTTTGGGCGGCGCCGGGGATGGACACTTCAACCGCGGATTGTCAGTGGTAAGAGAGTGCTGCTCTAGCTAGCTCTGCCTCTTGTCTATGAATAGACTAACTGAACTAACATTTTTAGTAAACTAATTAATTTTTTGCAATCAAATATAAGTAACAGATGAGGAATGCTTTTGCCACATTTTTTAGAGATCACTAAAAAATAAAAATAAAGGATGAAAAAAAATAGCATATTATATATATATATAAATAATAAATAAAAAAAATATATATATAAAACAGTGGATATCTAAAATAACAACAACTGACATTTTAAAAAAAATTGATTAATTGTAACTTCCTTTACCGTTCACTCGAAATCAGGTGATTTTAATTTCTAATTCATTTGATTTTTCCCCCATTTTTTATTAATTGGGAGTGAAAGTTTTAGCGCAGTTTTAGTTCAATATATATTTTTTGCCCTTCCATTGTCTTGCCGCAACTGTTTCCTATTCCTTTTGCCAGGAGTATCGTGCTGGAAATGTCACAGGAAAACGCCAATTTCGACGAGTTCTCTAACGACCTTGTGTGTTCCGTTTGAACGAATCCCGAAGAATTGTATTTTTTCTTATAACACGTTTAACATTTAGTCCGACATCCTTTAGCGTTGACTTTAGCGTTTCTGTGACAACTAAATTCTTGCTAGTCATACCACATATTGTGCATAATGACTCATATCAATGATACCACATGAGCAGCGTACTACAACTACTGTCATCATCCTCCCTAAAAATTTGCATGATCATACAATTGTTCCAGAATTACAGTATTTTTTCATCCACCGTTACAAGCCGGGATCCGGTATCCGACTTTTCGACAGAGAGCTTTTTTGCTGCAAAAATTTCTGAATGATTCTTAACGTGAACCCAACAGTTCAAATCAATCGCTCACGGTCAATGTAGTTCGTTCCCTACATTTCCAATTAGTAACTCTTACCCCAAAGCCGAAAAAAGGACCAAATTAAGCGCAGGCATGCAGGCTATTAAAATTTAAAACTTAAATTAAAATTAAAATTAAAAATTAAAATAACAGCGAACCACGACGAGCAGCGATGAACATGTCCGGAACGTCCTCTAGTTCTTCGCGGTCTTCCGTCAAGGCCATCGGATTAGTCAAATTGGCCACCTGGTGATTCTCCCAGTCCAGGTTCAGTGACGCCCGGCGGGGATAAATCCCGCCCAATGTGTTGGAACGACCGCGGGGCGCGGGCGGAACTCGTAGGTCTGCGACGGTGTCTTCGGCTTCTTTCTCGCTGATCGTGTCTTCTGCGAACCCGACCACGCGTCTGCGAGGCTCCGGGGTCGCGTGCACAACTGTCGCTTCTGGCTCGGGAATTGGTGGGCCCTCCTTTTCGGGCTGGAGAGTGATGGCCGGCATGATGATGGAGCCAGTGCGCGAGCCGATCGAACTGGACCGCGAGCCAGGACCGGCTTTGTTTTCGGGGGAAGCGTCGCGGTCGAACTTCCAGTCCCAAACTTGCCAAGCGATCTGACGAGAGAGGAGGGAAGGTTTTAAACTCACGTGAAGGCACACAACCAGAAAAACAGAAAAGTAGACAGACAGCCAGATACACAGACAAACAGACAGACAGGCAGACAGACAGGCAGAGAGATACACAGACAGACAGACAGACAAACAGACAGATACACAGACAGACAGATAGACAGACAAACAGACAGACAGACAGACAGACAGACAGACAGACATCAGGTTGTTAATGTCACTGACCACGAGGTCCATAATACATGTGACCACTTTGATGCAGCCCACAATGATGTGGAGTTTCCAACGGAACTGGTCAGCGTTGTAAAGCAGGCAGGATCCCTTGTCACCGCAGGGCGATTTCTGCCAGTAGCGGCAGGCCGTATCGATGATCGCTCCCGCGATGATCGGAGCAGGAAGGAAGCCGAAAAGCGACATGAGAACGGACGACATGCCGTTTGCCAGACTCTTTAGATCATAGTCGACCAGTCTACATATAAAAAAGCAGAAATGCACTTGGAACAGAGGGCTAACTGTTTTTCGGTATGTACGATAACTTGGTCAGCTAATATAATCGGTCAACGATACCTGAACTGCATCATTACAATCCCTGAAATGGGGATGCCCAGGAAGAGCTTTGCCAAGCACATGACCACAATGTAGGGCGCAAAATAATGGCAAGTTCTCTGACAGAGTCCAGGGATCAGGCCTCGAGGCTGCTTCCCCTCCGTTTTATTCCAGTGGGCGTGTTCTATCGGAGTGACCGTGGTGTTCCTCAGACAGGAGCATCCAACATAATTCTTTGTCTGAAATTAAATTCAACAAACACTTAGATCACACGACGCTCATCGGCAGGATCAATAAAAATTTTAATAAAATAATTAATAAGATTAACAATAAAATAAATAAATAAATAAAATATAAAATAAAATAATAAAATAAAAAAATCTTAAGATTTTTTTAATATTGGTCTTTTTTCCGGAAAAGCTTTGCAAAACGACTAAACGAGATTCTTACGATATTGTTCCGTTTAGCGGATGTGCAGCCGGCGACGCAGGAGGACACGTAACTATAGCCGGTATTGGTGTCGCACAGTGGGTTGAAATTCCCGTCTGGGCACTGACAGTTGTGCTGGTTGAAGCACATCTCCATATTGGCCGCCGCACTCCTGTAAAACAATAACGATTGCCCAACAAAATTATAAAATAATATAATTATATTTAATGATAAAAGTTATTGCCAAATAATATTACTAAAACAAATTGATAACTTATAAAATAATATTCTCGAATAAATACTATTATTATTATTATTAACTATTAATATTTGTCTTGTGATATTATTAATAATATTATACAGTAAAATAATGAGAAAATTAAGTTTTTAGAACTAAGTTTTGTAACTTATAAAATAATATTTTCGAATAAATACTAATATTATTATTATTAACTATTAATATTTGTCTTATGATATTATTAATAATATTATACATTAAAATAATGAGAAAATTAAGTTTTTAGAACTACGTTTTGTAACTTGGAAGGTGTTTGGAAGGAAGGAAACTACATGAAGCTCTTAGTCGCTTCGCTGGAATTTTTTGCCCTTTTTGAAAACACTGCCCATAACTCCGCCCCCTTATATCCGAAAAAATATTTGGTTTTTGCCAATCGATTATAAATTAAATTCCAAATGAGATATTGCCGAAAGAATTAAATTTAATGCACCTCCATAAATCGCCATTTCTCACAATAAAAATCAAGGAAATGGAGTGTTCCAGCGTTTTCCCAATTTCGAAATTTCGCCATCTCTTTTGATTGATTTAGTCACCGATAAAATACATTTGAATTTAATATTTGAAATATTTGTAAATGTGAATTTGGTATTTGAATTTGAGAAATAAATTTGATGTTATATGATATAGTCACGGATGAAATACATTTTATAAATCATCCGTAAGATTTTATAAATCATCCGTAAGAATTATTCTGTTTTCCTACAAGTTATAGCGGTCGGGTGTGTCGTCGATGCCGATGATGTTCATCTGTTCGCATCCAAATGCAATGACGATGAAGTAGGCCGCCGCTCCGATGATGGCTGCTCCCGCGGTCAGCAGCGACACGTGACGCGGTTCCATTTTGAACCGCTTGATGAGGAAACTGCCGATGAAGATGCCGAGGAAGGCTGAGAAAACTCCAGGAATTCCTACAGCGGAGACAAAAAACGCAACCCACCAAAACGCGGATGAATACGCTTGACCAGTAAGGGGATTCAAAGTTCGCTTATTTGCAACGTTTATTTCGCTATTTCAAACTCGCTAATCTCCCTGGTTTTGAAGATAATCGAGAAAAGCAGCCAAAGAGCTTTTTCTCGGTTATCTGCTCGCTAATTGTGTGCAGCTGTCTTGTGAGTCAGTTGAAATTAGCGAAGGAGACAGAGCCTCAGTTAAGCCCCTGGGGGGGGGGCGTGTCCTCGTATCACCGTTGCAAGGGGGTGCAAAACCAGGGAGATAAGCGAGTTTGAAATAGCGAAATAAACGCTGCAAATAAGCCAACTTTGAATACTCTCACTGAGTGATGCCAAAAAATTTAGCCGGGAGTAAGTAAAAATGACCCACCTGTTGCAAGGCTGGCCACTGATTGTGAGACATTGTACTGCAAAATGCGTGTAAAAAAAGCATGAAACAAATTTTCATAGCCACACCAACGGAAAAAAATATTAAAAAATTATCATAATTATAGTTCTATTAAAAAACATAAAGCGGGAAAATTTTGTTTTCTCTCCCTCAAATCGTATATGAGCAATATAATCTAGTTAAAAATGAAATAAGATCAAGCGATCAACCACTGAAGTCAATGGTTAAGCGGTTAGTTACCGTATCTAAACAGTTGAAACATCCCAATCGAATGCCGTTTTTACCTGTTCTCGAATGAATTTCTGAAGGAAGTTGAGATACCCTGTAAAGAAGTTAGTTCGCTCATATTTTTAGTTCTGAAAAGTTGACGGGGAACGACGTATGGTACGACATGTTGAAGTCCAGTTCGAGTTTCGTTTAGTGACTAAGCGTTTTAGTTTTCTTTTTGAATACGCTAACAACAGGAAAGGAACTCGGAACTACGGCAAATTAAGAAGCTGCCGTTTCTGCATTGATTCATTTATTTTTTTATTATTTTTATGAACTATATTTATTGGTTTATTTATATTTATTTATTTATTCTTTATTTTTATTTTGTTTATTTATTTATTTATAAACTATATATATATATGCATTTTATTAGTTTGTGGTTTTTAGTTATTCGTATACAGTACATAAATTGGTTGACAGAAATTTGTTCGCTCCAGCCGAATGTGGAGAGAAGTGTGCCTTCAAGATGAATCCTCCCGTTATATGCGCTAATTCGTTTTTTTTTTCAAACGAACCACGAAGAAATTAAAAATTGCCAAGAATTATTGTTTGCCAAGCCGTTTGTGGTTATTTTACCGAGGATTCATTAAAACAGAAAAGTCACAAAAATACGCTTGCTCAGGCAAGTATTCAAAACTAGCTACTTATATTCTGTCTTTAATTTGATTTTTGGGAAAGTGAAAAACCAAAAAACTATAATAAAAACTAAAATAAAAAACTATAATAACATAAATAAAATATATTATAATATAATAAATGTAATAAATATAATACATACAAAATATAAAATAAAATAAAAACTAGAAATTTACTTGCGAAACTTTTAGTGAAGATGGATCAGTGATTGCATTATTCTTATCCTCGTACCTGAAATGACCAAGGCCTCCAAAAGCTGGCTGACTAATTTAGTCATGAATGGGACGTTCGTACATAACCTCCATATATTCCGCGGGAAGTCTGCAAAATGAGATTTGATGGTGCTGATGAAAGACTTTTTTGATGGTTTCAATTGTGAAGCGACGAACCTTTTAGCGATACACACTTCCGTACCATGCTTGCCCGTCGTTTGGCTTCGAACTCTTTGCAGTCCTTGGAGCCCTCGCATGTGTCACGCACCACCGAGGGGAACAACTAAGATAATTAACATTCTAGAGGAGCTCAGGAGAGTGGAAGTTATCTCCGTTCTCACCACTAGAATGAGCCCCATGGCCAGAATTCCACTCGAGCAGACTAGGAGGCCAAGCCACCATGCAGACACCCAACGTGGGTCGTTCGTCTTAAAATTTGGATCTGGAAGGGCAATGGTTCTATGATACACCATGGATGCGGTGCACCAGCCTTTCGAATTGTCTTGCTTACGGCTGAAGTCGAAGAAAATATTTGTACAAATAGCTCCCAGTCCAAATCCGAAGAGTGGACCAAACAGGCGCCCACAAAACGACAGAGCTATAAGCAGTTACAAGACATCAATTAAATCACAATATTAATTTCGTTGGTGTTGTTCACTGCCTTTTGTGCTCTTTGCATGAGTGCCTGCGCATTTTGGTCAGGGTCTGTTTGTCTTTGTGTCTGTCTGTCTGTCTGTCTGTCTGTCTGTCTGTCTGTTTCTGACTGTCTGTTTGACTGTGTGTTTGTGTGACTGTGTATCTATCTGTCTATCTGCCTGTCTGATTGCGAATCTGTTTTACTGGTTTTCTCAACTACCTAGCACTCACCAAAATAATAAGGGGAAGTCCGTGTCGAGACGTTATCATCGATAAAGGGCAACGCGAGAATAACAATCGAGGTCGCACCGAGACCCATGATGAACTCTGAGGCCCCCAGGACCATCAGTGGATACAGGCTGCTCTCAATTGCTTGACTGCACGGGTTCTTCGTCGCATTTCTTAATGGGTTCGAATGGCAAAATCGTTCATTGGAATCGGATGCGGATGCGACAACGAGTGAGACCATGGAACGAGAAGTAACCGGAAACATCACTTCCGTGGAGGCCATCAAAAACATTCCGAGGCCTAGCAGAATTGCGCCACAGCCAATCCATCTTGGTCGGTGACCAGCGCCGCCGTAGTGAGCAACTATCAGCGAGGCAAGAATGCGACTTACGTCCGACATTGCTCGAAATGAGCCGACTACAAAATTATGTGTATTAAATATATACTTGCAAAGCAAAAGCTAATATCCTTGCCAAAACAATGGGTAGGACTAGGGATCAAACCTTCTTTGGAAGTGAAACCAAACCGCTTCTCGATAGATGGAATCACTGGGCCAAGATAGGATCCGTACATCCCTGCAACAACGAGATTGCTCTGGATGACTTTGTTATTTCGTATAACTTTAAACTCCGGGAATGTGTCTGTCTGTTCTGTGTCTGTGTCCGTGTCCGTGTCTGTGTTTGTGTCTGTGTCCGTGTCCGTGTTTGTGTCTGTATCTGTGTCTGTGTCTATGCCTGTGTCTGTGTCTGTGTCTGTGTCTG
>LRSR01012423.1:0-11513 GCA_001579985.1 Hypsibius dujardini | reverse complement strand
CAGACAGACAAACAGACAGACAGACAGACAGACAACTAGACAGACAACTAGACAGACAGACAGACAGAAATTCAGTATAAATTTTATAAATTTTATCTGTTTTGCGACTAATTCACGCAACGGTTAATTGCTAGGGAGATGGGGAAGAACGACCCTGAGGCCGTGCTCGACGGCTTCTCAAAGACCATCAAATCCCTACCGGGAGACGCTCTGTCGCGCCCGGTGAACCCTTATACGCTGGGTCTGTTCGAGCAGGCGTCTGTGAACGGCGACGGAACCAATGTCAGCGGTGTCATCGTGGCGCCGTGGGAGCATCGACTGCAGCCGCATGCCGGTCTGGCCACGCCAAGCGACTCCACCAATGACTTCCGTCTCGATCTCATTGGAGTGCTGAAAGCCGGTACTGTGGTGTACGATGTTCACGCCCGGGGATCGGAGGACTCTAAGGTGAAGGAGCTGATCGGTGAAATTGTCCTCCAGAGCGAGTGTGTGCCGTCCAAGTACGGGGACGAGGGGCTGTTCTTCCGTCAGTCCGCACAACAATGGCGCGCGAACCATTACAACGGGTATTAGACGATCGAATTGCCAGCCGAAAAAATAAGCCTTTCTACTGCCGCTTTTCAAATATCCCCTGTATCACTGATGAATAATGAATAGAACCTTATGGCGCCACATTGAAAATTTCCGGCTTTGACTACATCGAACTTTTTCTGATCTGTTATCTTAATCCCCCCCCCCCTCAAGAGGTCAAGCAAAAAGGAAAAATATTAAATTCAGTTATCCAAACTAACAACTATGAAAGGGGAGGCCCCAGCATATCTTGTGAATACTAAACTTTACAGCGTTATATGCAATCGTATACACCCGGTATATAATATACTTGCCGGTAGGAAACAGATCGTCGAAAGCAAATTCGGAGATTAGTCAGCGAAAGTGTGGAGGGCGAATTAAAATTTTAGTCGAGAGCGAGAATTCGTTTTCAGTTATGTACAGCGCCCCCTTAGCATATATACTACACAACTCTTTGTGGCAATCGATTCGGATCCTCTGGATCTTGCAATGAACTGTCGTAGTTGTAGCGCCCTCACACGTCAACCTCACAATAACTTTATTACAACGAGACGAAGACCAGAACTAGACATATCCACACAATACAGTACTATATATACAGGATGTCAATAAGCCGAAGGCTTCTTCAGCGTAAAAATAAATAGAACAAAATATGCGCCTTGAAACTAGAACAGAAGAACCATATTTTACCCGCGACAGTTATTAGTTTCTCGCCTCGTGCAGCACTGGCGGTGCGCGATCGTGGCAACCGCTATCACCGTGAACATTGCTAATATCACTCCACCAGCGATACCAGCGACGGTTGATCCTGAATAACTGCACAGCGGAATTTCACCTATTTATTAGAGATAGAGACGAATTTGAAGCTGCATATGACTACGTTATAGATACTCACCACTCACCCGCATGTCGCGAACGAAGCTTTTTCAATGGCGGTAGCCGGGTTGAGTCCTTCCACTGAGGCATGATAGGAAGTGGGACAGTTGACCCGAGTCGTGTCGCAGATGTGGTAGATTTGGATGTATCCGCCCAGGGCATTGCAGTAAGAATCTCTACTGGACGAGGATCCTGTTCAATATTTGCCGTTTGTAAACAAACACCAGACTTTACATGTTTCATGAAATTAAAAAACAAACATAAATGTCGGTGATCACGCTGGCTAATCTGACTAAATCATTACCAGAAAAACACGCTGGACGATTTGGCCATTAATTATTTTTCTAGAATGCCTGATATACATTAACTACAAAGCCTTTGAAGGTGGCAAAAACGAACGTAATATACGAGGGCCACGCTGAATATTTTGGTTATTAATAATTACCTGTTTCAGTGGGGCCTTTATTTGCAAATTTTACTAGGCGTCGGCTCAACAATTGCCGGAAATTAGACCCCCGATGGAAACCCCCGGGTGACAAGTTCCGTTCTTTCTGAATCGATCTCTTGTCATTAATTCACATATTTTTATGTAGTAAAAAGGTCTTCGCTGTTGGGCAATATTTCATGCATAAATTTCAAAACGTTTCCATATTTTGGAAGCTTCGTCTGAATTGCATCGAGATAGGCAGGGCCAAAAAGACGTTTTTTTATTGCGGCGATCATGTTGAAAGATTTAGTTCGTTTCGTCTCCAAAATTTTGAAATATATTTTAGGGTTTAAGCGGGCTTACTTGGCGCGATTTTCAGAGGTGGAACACAAAATGACTCCGCTTTACGCTTTGCTAATAGAACTATAATTATGATGATTTTCAAAATTTATTTAATCAGTCAAATACTGGAAACGTTTTGTCAGCAGAATTTTGAAATTAAGAAAACACTGGAAGATTCCATTTTCCCTGATTGTCACGTAAAAACGCCTGGGAAAAGGTTTATGTTAGCAGATTTTGACATGATCGCTCTCATAATTCAACTTTGAATCGATTGAAATTAGCAGAAATGTGTTTGGAAATCAAGGGGTGGAGCTATGGGCCATTCTCAAACCTGACTAGAAACTTCCGAGCGATATTCCAGAAATGACGCCTAGCTCCTCCCCTTGGACTCCAAAAAATGGCTCGAATTTCAAATCGAATTCTGAGCGGGAGAGTGTCAAACCGTTTTAAATTGAACCTTACAATAAAAATCAATTAAAATGACATCTTCAGTGTTTTCTCAACTTCGAAATTCTGACAGAAAACCTTTCAGACTCAGACCAATGAAATAAATTCTGAAATCATCATCTTTATAGCTCTATTACCGGTAGAAAAACATAAAGCACGGTCTCTTTGCATTCCGCTTTTGGAAATCGTCTCAAGTTAAGGGACATTGTCAATTGACATTGGCACAATCTTTTTTGGATGCAAGGGGGTGGAGCTATGGGCTAGTTTCAGTCTAGGCTTCCGAGTGACGTTGCAGAAATGATTCATAGCTCCGCCCCCTGGCATCCAAAAAAGATTCTGCTGATGTCAATCGATTTTAAATTAAATTTTAAATGAAGGGGTACTAAAACATTTGGAATCAAACGTTTTTACTAGTTGGGATAAATGAAATTTAAACTTCGGAAACATTGCTAATAAATCAATCAATCAAGCCCTGGGCCATAACACAAAGTGGTGCGGAAATTGTTTTCTTCCTTATTATTTTTCTGAAACCACGGATGTGATTGCGACCCCGAGGCCCCAATGTAAAATCGTGATTTATGGACAGGTATTTGTAAAAAAAAAACCGCCTCCATCGGGAGGTCAAATCCCGAAACGTTCGTGAGTTAGGTCGGTTGTTTCTTACGATGAATGAGATTGTAGCCCATTCCAAGATAGTACTGGGACTTGGATGACGATCGTACGGGCTGTTTCACCGCCAGAGTAATCGTTAATTTCGGCAGCGCCGACCACTCGGACAGATACTGCGCCATTGACGGAACATTCAGGTTGTTGTGCGCGGATTGCGGTATCCCGTGCAGATACTTAAGCTTGATGGAATTACGAGTTAGTTCGTCCAGTTTTGTAACGATCACCGCGTCGCCGTGGATCTTGAGAGTGCTGCGAAAAAGAGATACACCACAAACACACGTGATTATCTCGTGCGAAAATTGACTTGTATCCGATGCATGGTCCGATACAAAAAAACGGATATCCGATATATGATCCGATACAACTTAATTGAGGCATTTTCGCACGAGTATTTACACAAATGGCCACAATTTTTGGTGGCAGACTTTAAGCCAAAGAGAGTGGTCTGAGTTCGAGCCAAATTAAGTCACCGCGCGTACGTGCTCTTGACTACAGCTGACCATGCAGCCTTTACTCGATTGATCGATTGATTGAACGTGTATATTTTGGCGGAATTTAGAGCAGCTTGCTCAATCTAATTTTTTCTCTGGGCCGGGCATTAAATCAAAGATTCAGGAGAAAGCAGTGGCAGTTCTAGCCAAAAGTGGCTCAAACTCAGACCACCCTGATGGCTCCAACTCTGCCACCCAAAATTGTGGCCATGCGTGTATCCAACCGACCGACGTGACAAATGTCACACCAACAAACCACGTCGTTAGTGCGGATATTAAATAAATAATAATTATTTCCAAAATAACTGCAGCGGCAAATATTTTTTCGCAACAAAAAAGAGACTTACTCAAAATTTAAATAAAGCGAGTACGTTTCTCCCGACAGACAATTTGGTGAGGATGTGTTGACTGCCAAAGTCACGCTGCAGTTGGCTGTTAAGGGTTCCGTGAGGAATAAATATCCAGCTCGGCCATGCTCGGTGGGCTCGCACGGGACGGTGATCGTGGATCCGCATCGTTCGCTGAGATTATCTGAAAAAGAATAACAACCAGTTTGTCTCACTCTACATTCGTCTCAGGGGATAGAAAATTTACGAGGAGAAGTCTGTATTTCGGCTCACTTTCCAGTTGGCCGATGAATCGGCTCACTCATAAGTTTCTGTCTGACGACAGGTGCTTGATTGTTTGATTTTCTGTACTATATTCTAGTATGCTATAGCACTTTCAAAAATCAAACAATCAAGCACCTGCCACAAAAACTCATGAGTAAGCCGATTTATGGGCCAAATGGAGGGTGAGTCGAAATACAGACTTCACTCATACTCTACACACTACCGTAGTAATCGATTACACTTCTGGATGAAGCTTACTCAGTTACTCACCGGCACTGTAGGATTGTGCATCTAATCTGATGGTACAGAAGAATAATAAAATTACCACAGCTAGCGGAGAACGAGAGCGTTTCATGCTTATTAATTGCAGACTTCGGTTGTTTTTTAGGTGTCCGAGCTAGCGCGAACTGCAAGAAGTTGAAGCAGTTAAATGAATGAGGCACTGAGACAATTAACACTGTTTATGGTAGCGATCGATAAGCTCCAGGGCTAACAAAGTTCGATCGATTACCGTGTCGATCCGGTATGAGGCCTCGCGCAGTGCTAATTTATAGCTCCGTCTTTACAATTTGTCATGTTTCCGCACTTGCACTTATACAGACAACAATTTACTGTTCCCTGCGACGTCCATAAAAGTTGTTTTATTGTGGGAGATCATTCCGAAAGAAAATGGCGTACGATTCAGCGAGGTTGAGACAAACACGTCATATTGAGTCGTTCTTTTGAGCCACCCTATTTTGCACAAGTCGCTCGTAAACAGACTGATATTTTCGAACCATTAGTGGTAAAAAAAGACGTTTTTGAGCGTCCTAAAAATGTGATGATTGAATGGAAACGGAAGTTTTGAGCTATGGTCAGATAACGAGCCGAACCGCCCGCCAAAATGAGAAGCTAGCAGGCGCCCCGACATGGGTACCCAGAGAACTCATACACCGACATATCGTACCTCTGCATTTGTACGCGGGTACTTTTCGTCCCCAAGACATATGGTACCCCGACAATTTGTCCTCACAGAAAAATCATATCCAGTGGGAAATTGTATCCCGACATATCGTACCTCTGCATTTGTACGCTGGTACTTTTCGTCTCCAGACATATGGTACCCCGACAATTTGTCCTTATAGAAAAATAATATCCAGGGGTAAATCGTATCCCGACTATCCGTAATCAGACATTTGGTTCTCCATTTTTAAGATTAAGTAAGACCATCCAAATCCGGTAATCTAACAACAGACATCTGTCATCTGTTAGTTTTTAAGCGTAAGTCAAAGCAGGATCTTTCCGAGATTTGAGGACACAGTACGCATTCGAAATTATTCAGCCGAATGTGCCGAAAAATTTATCAGAAGACAGGGCTTTTTTCGGGCAGGGTTGCATAGAGAAATAAAGTATTTGAAGTATTGATTGAGGCCATTTTTTCAGTGTTGAGTGATTTGTGCACGCGCTTCGCTCGTGCCCCGTTTTCGGTGAGCGGATTACGAGTTGTCATCCTGTATCCAATGTACCTCTGTTCGAAATGTCCGAGCTCGAATTGTTTCGAATTGTTTCACTATTACGAATTCAATGAGACTATCAACGCTGATGTGAAGGCTTTCAACACCGGAATAATTTGATGACAGGCTCAAATTGTTTGGATGTGCAGCTTCAGAGCAAAACGTGTCAAAAGAGATAGGGAATCAGACAGAAATCCGATTGACAATTTCACACTAGACTAGAAGGGGGCGCTGCATGCGCTCTCACTCCCCTGTATGGCCTCGCCATGCTAAGCAAGCGTTCGAGCAAATCCACAGATGCCAACAAATGTAAACCAATCTACAAGGAAGTTTGTTGATTTGCCCCGCAAATCCAGAATTACGATCGCAATCCTTCCTATTTTTGACATTTCATGTTTAGAAATTTTTTTAGCAATGTCGTTTTTGCGGCTAAAAACCGGTTCTAAAAAAACGTGATATCCGAGATTCGATCGCCTAATTTCTGTGGCACTTCCTAAACCTTAGCGATAGGCACGCCACCTGTGACCCTCACTAAATTAGGGTGGCCAGAATTAGGCCAAAAAAGGGGTGACCAGAATTAAGCCTAGCCCCTCGTACGATTTGGCAAATGTTCAACATCTCTATCGATTATGAATTCTATGAGTACAAATTGATAGTAATGAATTGCCTGGATACTACTTGCCTGGGTATGAATTGCCTGGATGCTACTTGTCTGGGTACGAATTGCCTGGATGCTACTTGTCTGGGTACGAATTGCCTGGATGCTACTTGTCTGGGTATGAATTGCCTGGATGCTACTTGTCTGGGTACGATCAGTCTGTGCAGGTATTGTACGCTGGTAGCAAAATTTTCCATTTCCATTTCCACAGTCCCATTTCTTTATGGGACTGTGAAACTGCCATGGACTGACCTTCACTTGGGGCATTATTCAAGTGCCGAATTCAGAATCACTTTAAACTACTTTTTTATTTACAGTAGGTCTACTTCAGTGATGAATATAAAAATGTATTTCGCCGGTAAAGTCAGGCAAAGTAAAAGTGGTGGTTTTTAGAACTAACTTGAAAGCAGTTATTTTGACACTGTTCCATTTCCAAATTCAATTTCAAGTCGATTGGCATTATTCAACTACTTTTCCGCTATCAGGGGGCGGAGCTCTGGGTATCTTTCGAAAAGGACCGATAATTTCCGCGAAGCTATCCAATTTTGGTCTATAGCTCCGCCCACTGACTTCAGACTGACGTCGATTACAAACTAAATTGGAAATGGGACACAATCATCGATACCGAAGGCGAATCCCGGCCGTTTTGACGGCCATACATTAATTGAGAAAACAAAATGCGATAAGGCCATTAAGAATAAGAAGGAAAACGTAAAAGGAGAGAAGCGTAAAGACTGAACTGTGAGCCAGCACTATTTATAGGCTCGTCTGACAGTTAGAGCAATGCGAAGCGATTGAGAGAGAGATACACGAAAGGGGCGCGGTCCGGCGATATGACCACTCACCAGTATCAAACGGTTATAACTAAATTTAGAGGCTAAATATTTCCCATTTAATGAAGTTATAAACATCACCGTTATTACAGTGAAAATGAAGGAAAATGGAATTTTCCAGTGTTTTCCAGCGAATATCACACACAAAAACTTTGCCTGCGTTCACCGGCGACATAAATGTTTATTTTCATCACTGCAGTGGGTTAAAATAGAAAAATATTTCAAAGTGATTCTGAATTCGTCATTTGAAGAACAATGCCTAAAAAATTCAGTATTGCCAATTACTTGACAAATTTTATTATTATAATAACAAAAGAAGTTTTGAAATTTCAATACAATTTTTATATACAAAATTTGAATTTGGTTTTCTTTTAAAAAATGAATTAAAAAATTCAAATTCTTGTATTGATTCAAAGCGCTATTACAGATAAAATCCGAAAATCAGGCAAAATTTCCAATTTTCCCACTGTGTTACAACTTTTCTTTTCAAAAAAGAATGATGAGCGATTTGCTCTTTCATTTATTTTTTACCGTCTTAAGAATTGTTTCCATTCTCTTGATACGGATACAGCCGCAGGAAGCCATGCATGGAGAATCTGTTTTTCATTGAGGTCAGATCGTTCCAAATGATTCTTTGTGCTATATCGCCCGACGCCTTCAATTTTTGGGTCGCTAAACAATAATTATGGTTTTTTTGTAGCAGCTGGAGAAGAAACCGTTCTTCACTTCAGCCATGCCAAGAGCTTGTTGAATTTTGGTCCACAAGTGTTGTGGCCACGTGACTTGACCACGTGACCACGTGAGCACGTGAGTTGATAATCGTCTAGCGGCAAGAACAAATGACGGCGAGCATTCGTACGGAAAGCCAAACCAGTCAAAGGGACATGCATGTCTGATGTATGCGCGTGTTTGCTTATAGGACAAAACAAAAACACAGAAAAGACCTGAAAATGAGAAAGTTCTTCATCGTAACTTCCTTGAAAACTGCAAGTGCAGAAATTCTTCATGCTGCATGCATCTCCTTCTAAACAAGTCAAATCCAGGTGGGTATCAGTGTAAATGAGAGATACCCAAAACAAGCTTCGATACTTCTTCGTTAAAAACTTAATGAAAAGACGTGCGAAAACATATCACATTATCCACGGGATGAAGTCGCGTTTTGTGCATAGTAAAATAAATTACTAAAAAATCGTCCCTAATAAATCCCGCATTGATAAAAAATTACTCCACTAAATCGATGTCCTCTTCCTCCGATTCGTCAGACCGTCCACGGAACGGCAGTCGTCCGCCCTTTTTGGCTGGTTGTTTTTCGATGGTTTTGATAGCCGCGGCAGATTGGCTAAACTTTGTTTTCACCGGTGCAGCGACGGGGACTTTTCCGGCGAGGGGCTCGTGTTCCTTGCGATGTTTCTTATGCGCCACAAATTCGCTGATTGTCTCCTTCATCACCACCGCCTTTTTAGCCTGGCTCGCGGCGGCCACCGTGTAGTACGCCGTTGTCGTCGAACCCACCGGAGCAGATGTTGAGGTAACCGGTGCCACGGATGAGCTCCTAACTGTTGTGGAAGTCGTGGTAGCAGCGGTCTGGGTAGTGGTAACGGCCGCCACACCAGTAGTGGCAGAAACGTAAGTCGTGGTAACAGCGGCCTGGATGGTAGTAACCGGTGCTGCTGTTGTGGTAGCAACTGTCTGGATGGTGGTAACAGCTGCCGCGGTAGTGGTTACCGGTGTAACTGCTGTAGTAACGGGTGCAACAGAGCTGCTGGCAGCAGTTGTGTAGACTGTGGTTGATGCTGCTGCAGTTGTGGAAGCGGCATAGGTAGTGGTCGCAGCAGCATTTGTCGTGGTAACGGCTGGAACGGTTGTTGTTACCGGTGCAGCTGTTGTGGTGGTGGTAGCAGCCGCAACGGTAGTGGTATCGGGCGCAACTGAGCTACCGACGGTACTGGTGTATGTGGTGGTAGCAGCGGCAGCTGTTGTTGTGGTAACGGATGGAACGGTTGTGGTTACCGGTGCAGCTGTTGTGGTGGTGGTAGCAGCCGCAACGGTAGTGGTAACGGGCGCAACTGAGCTACCGACGGTACTGGTGTATGTGGTGGTAGCAGCACCCTTTGTTGTGGTAACGGATGCCGCGGTAGTGGTGGTTACCGGCGTGGTTACCGGTGCAGCGGTTGTTGTGGCAGCGGCCTTGGTGGTAGTTACCGCAGCGGCGCTCGACGTTACGGCGGCATAGGTCGTGGTAACCCCGGCAGGCGTCGAAATTGGTGGTTTAGGTTCCGTTACGGGGGTCACCGGCTTGGCCGTGCTAATACTGGGAAGCGGTACTATGAAATGAAATGGGCATCAGTAAAAAAAACACGGGAAGGTTATTGTTGAAAACAATAAATATTTCTACCGTCACTCTACATGCATGTCATTATGACGCTGAACACAAATGATGAACTATGTAGAACTACCTTTTCTGAAATACATTTGGCACAGAGATGCTTTTTAGAAATAAAAAAAACTGTTTTGGTACTTGTCAGTATGAACAGTGACAGCAGTTTCATTGGCGGTTACATGAGTTTTCACCGGTTACACAGTCCGTAATGATGGAGCGCGGAGGCAATGGTTATTCTCCTGCGGCATTTATTGTTATCTTATTGCTTTAAGAGATATTTTTATGAATATTTCCTGACGCTTTCCGCACGTTTAAATCTTCAAAGCAGTTTCCTGGAAGCAGTTAATTTTCACCAATTTCGGGATATCCTACTGTTAAGGTTACTCGATGATTGAAATGACGGAATTGTGCAAACCGACCATTTTTAACGTTTGGTCGTCACAACATTAAGGCAGGCGACAGCGAGGTTTTTTCAAAAAAACAATTAGCCGATTGGTTGCTAAGAATTCCCGCCAAATTTTGACAAGTAACGTAGTACGAAATCTGATGATTAAGGGTGTTAATTAACTTACCGTAGCAACACCAGTTACCCTCGACCGAGGCGCAATCCACCGCGGACGAGGAGATCTCCAGTTTGGAGCACTGCGAATCCAAGTTCAACGTGCTCACGCACTGTCCGTTCTTCCCGACCGCCGGCCACGCGTCCGGGGTACAGGCGATCCCGGACCACGTAGCCGGGGTCGTGGCCTGATAACTATCGGAAGAGCTGAGCTTAGTTTTGAGGCGATCGTTTTTCTTCACACTCATATCCACCGGAAGCTGCTTTTGCCCGCCACGAGTACGGTGGGCGTTGACGATGGTCTTGAATTTGGCGTCAACAGTCTTTCCCTTGTTCATTCCCCGCATTTCAAGGTCCTCGTTCAGTTCCGCACTGATGAGGGAATCCGCGCTGGCCTCTTGCAGGCCATCTTCCCGTTCTTCGGCTTGGATTTCTGCGAGATCTTCCGGGGCGCCGAGGAACTCTGCGAAAGAATACATTAATTTGCACACGATACAGAAGAAAAAAAACACCAAATAAATTGCAAGGCAAGAGTTCGACATCGGCGACTTTTAGTCACTTCGACCTCGGCGACTTTTAGTCACTTCGACCTCGGCGACTTTTAGTCACTTCGACCTCGGCGACTTTTAGTATCTCTTGGACCTCGACGACTTTTAGTCACTTCGACCTCGGCGACTTTTAGTCACTTCGACCTCGGCGACTTTTGATTGAAGTGATCAAATAAATTGGCAAATCCTCACCGAAGGGTTTCGAAAACACAGGAACACACAAAGCCGCAACAACAATCAAACACAATGGGTGACGCATTTTTCGTCCGGGCGAAATTTCGCGACTCAATTACGGGTGATCAAGTGAGAAGAGTAAATACTTCTGTAACAGGTAAGTATTGTAAAATAAATAGTGCACGCCTAAAATGGTCGCACACCATTCAACTCATTCAACTTAAACTCTTCGTGTCATCATCGGCGCTTTTTTGCGGACTAGAACAAAGAACTTGAATGCGAAGTAAGACATGTTCGAAATAAAGCTCAAAGTAATCATCTAATTTTGATGAGCGATTACATGGTGCACTACAAGTATGCACACAATGACTGTGATTAAACGGTGAAGACACAGGCAAGAGAGAGAGAGAGAGAGAGAGAGAGGAGAGAGAGAGG
>LRSR01012422.1:0-11460 GCA_001579985.1 Hypsibius dujardini | reverse complement strand
ATATATTATATATTATCCATTGTTAATATTAATTATTATTATTATTATTAATATTGTTATTATTATATACGATGAATCACATAATTATAATAACATAGGGAGAAATATAAGTATTTAAATACAAATCTTTTTTATTTACATATTTTTCGGAAATTTGATTGGAATTGCTCAGCGTCATAAAAGTAATTTACGAAACAAGGAGATAGACTCTCACTTGCCCACACGAAGCTGGGAGATTGTGCCTGAAGGATTTAGTGTTTTCTTTTCATAGCAGATATATACACACAAAACACTGAGCCTCTAGTGTCGTCGGATGAGTTCACCGAAAAAAAACAACGACAGATAACAGGAATAATATATTGCGCTTGTAAATCATGCCATATAAGTCAAAACGGTACACACACGCGCGAATAGAATTTGCAAGAGTCAAATACAGGTGTAGGTAGTAGTAGGTAGTAGGCATACATATGCACACAAAAAACCACGTTTAAAAAACAGTTCTGATAAACTTAGAAAAGAGAGGTTTGTAATGTCAACAAAAAAAACGGAGAAAAAAAACAGATTTGGTAAATGAAAAAAGCTTGTTCTGTTCTGGTTGTCTCCTCGCCATCAGACCTACGAGAGACCCATCCGTGTGGATAAAAGGACCACTCCCAAAACTCCCGCGGATTTTGGGTGTGTGGTGTTGACTGCTCGACGACGACGCGAGAAGATGAGGCGGAGAAGGGTGGGTGGAAATTTCGGAGCTTGCAGGCGACATGAGAGAGACTAGGGAGCAGAGACTCATTAAACATCCGTTGTGGACCACCTTCACCCCTCGACGACAGCGCGCGCCCGGAGATGAATGGAAAATGGGTGTCCCACGAATCAACTAAGACATTTTCGTATGCCTCCATCCCTCCTTTCTGTGTGTGTGTGTGTGTGTGTGTGTCTAGTATATAGTAGATGATGCATCGCGAGGCCGGTGGAATGTGTCAGTTTTGTAGTTTCAGACACTTTGGCGCGGGGAGAGCTTGACCATGTCTGAGACCGCTTCCGGCGGTCCAGATTCAAACAACCGATATCGGCACTTGCTGCTGCTGCCTGTGCCGGACGTCCTGGCAGTCATTCAGACAGACAAACGCCTACCCTTCAAGGCAGTCAAGGTATTTGTCTGTGAAAGGATGCGTGTAGGTGTGTGATCCTCATATAGGCACGTTCCAAACTCTGGTCGACATCAAACATCCTTTCCAAACATCCTGTGGGTCAGTTGTTTGTATCTGGATTCAGACAATGCCACAGGGAGAAAAAGAACCAGGTGTGTGTAGGTGGGAGAGCTTCCGACTGGATGACGGTCAGTCGATCGGAAAAGTGGATTCGCATTGCGTGGCCGGGGAGTTGTGATGATGGTGTAATTGAACGGAACAGGTCGTCGTCGGGGGAGGGGGGGAATCACAGAAAAGCAGCCATCTGGTTCGTTCGGGATCAGATAAAATATATAAAAATGTCTTTCTCTCTCACTCTGTCTCTCATTCTGCGCAACCGTCGTTTCATCTCTCCGTCCATCTCTCCGTTCTCACGCGGCGTCGCAATGCCGAAATGTTTGACACACTTGATGATTACCGCACGCTTCATTAAAGGTCCCCCCGCACCCCACACCTCGCAGTCCATCAATTGCGATCACTCAGGACACGAGCCGTGACGGACGACGGTTCGGCTGGTAGAGGAGGGTCTTCAGCGGGACCTCCGCGGTGTCGGAGGAGGAGGTCCGCATGGTTCTTGCCGTCACGGGGGCTGCTGGGAAGTGCTTCCCCGCCAGGTGGTGGGTGCGTCGGTGGTGCGCCGGCGACTCGCCGTCGTGGCTGACGTCGTTGAGGCTGGCGTAGACGCGCTGCCCGACCCGGTGGAAGTTGTAGCAGCCGCGACTCTTCGGCTGCTTCTTCCGCCATTCCGCGCCCTGGAGGGAGCGACCGTCGCGGCCGAAACCAACGAACCAGGTCTTGTTAAGGGACGACTGGAGGACAATTTTTTCGTGGTGCACGCGTTCGTGGAAAACACAGGCTTTGTCGCGGAATTCCAGCTGCAAGATAGAAACGGAGGAAATTGTTAGGAGCCGTTTAATAAGGCAACTGTCAGATCACATTAATTGTCTGTGATATTGTCTCTGGCATGAGGCAGACAGGCATGCAGACAGGCAGAAGGCCAAACACGTAGGCAGATTGACAAGCAGGCAGACAGACAGAAAGACAGACAGACAGACAGAAAGACAGACAAACAGACAACCAGAAAAACATCCAGACAAAGATATCCAGACATACATTTAGACAACAAAATATTCAGATAAATAGACAGACATCCAGATTATTTAGATTTATGTCTGTTTCTTGCCATATGCCTGTGTTTGTCCTATACGTCTGTATGCTCGAAGCCAGTAAGGGGCGCCGCAGGAACGCGTCTGGCTAAACAGCCCCACGACCGACGAACGCAGTTCCGGCTGGGAAATGACGGGGATTATAACACTACTCAAATCCCACAAATCCCCCCCACCCGATCAAATTGGATTATAACGAGGA
Organism: Hypsibius dujardini; assembly: GCA_001579985.1. Classification (NCBI taxonomy): domain Eukaryota; kingdom Metazoa; phylum Tardigrada; class Eutardigrada; order Parachela; family Hypsibiidae; genus Hypsibius; species Hypsibius dujardini. The sequence continues at coordinate 8,908 of LRSR01012422.1, read as the reverse complement.
AGTAAGTTGTTTACACAGCGACCTAAGCCTAAACACTCTTCCCGAGAACTGCGCATCCAACCAATTGCAATGCGGAAGGGATTATAGCTGGCACGTTTTATGGACTGAACTGCTTGGCCGCAAATGGTCAGCGCGCTATTTGAGTTGGATTCTTCGCGCAAACAAGCCCGAGCGATTGTTCCTTAATTTACACTAACTCTCCGCAAATGAACTCCGCAGTCAGGCGACACGACACTCCTTGATGAAGTGCCGGATTGTTCATACAAAAAGGCCCTCCTTACAGACAAGACATTTCGGGACAGACAGGAAGAATGCGGGTCAGTTGATCAACACACAGACACACCGGCAGACTGTCTTAATTTGCAGGCTGTTAGCACGTTGCGCGAGGCTAAATGTGCCGCTAATTTGGCGGAGTCAACAATGTGCGGCGTGGCCCTCAATCGTCATACCCCTCTCGTATGTAATTACGCTCACTTTTTCTCCCGAGGAACATTTCCTGTGGGTCTTTGATTACTAACCTCTGAACCGACCTCCCTAGCTACCCACCTCTCGCCTGATCGTTTTAATGAGCATCCTTCGAGTATTCGGGGTGAAACAATGGGGATGAAAAAACTACCGCAATATGGGGGCTATATTTACGGGAGGTACGATGAATAATGATAGGTTACGGGGTGTCCTCTTCTCTTTCCCACTTTAACTTTCGCGTTGTGGTCAATTGTGTTCTCGAGCGGACCTCCTGCTGATGATTTTGCCACTTATTTGCGGCCGCAGATTGACCCGCGCACCGCGCACCACTCTTGGGAGGCAAGCTGTGAGTTGGTTGGGTTTCATTGCAGGCAGGGTAATTTTGGAGGGTATGGGTACACCTGTTGATTTTCCTAGCCATCTGTTAGAGAAAACCACGCGTGTCTGTATCTGTGTCTGTGTCTGTGTCTGTGTCTGTGTCTGTGTCTGTGTCTGTGTCTGTGTCTGTGTCTGTGTTCTGTGTCTGTGTCTGTGTCTGTGTTTGTCTGTGTCTGTGCCTGTATCTGTGTATGTCTGTCAGTCTGCGTTTATGGCTTTGTCTATGTCTGCGTGCCTATCACTGGTTGTGGCTGTGTTTAACAGTCTAAACCTAGTATCCGATGGATGTAGTGATATCGACTTTAAGAAGCTCGATATGTTTCGTAATCAGAAGAAATATTATTCTTTTTCTGAACTTGTTTCCGTAAAACGAACCTTCTCTTTTTAGTACCCCTGCATGATTTCCCTTTTTCTGCTAATTGGTACTGTAGCCTCACGATTCTAAGCGTGGGTTTAGCCCCGCCTCCGTCACACGCGCCCCTGTGATGAGAGAGCGCACCCACTCACACACATGCAGTCACTCACCACCGGGGTAAAAAGCCCACGCTTAGAACCGTGAGGCTACAGTACACGAGACTGTTTCCTATTTCGCGTTATCGGCGGCGTTCCAGTTCACTGAAGATCAGTGTGGTTAGGAAAGAAAGATGCGGAAGTAATTAGCGAATATATAGTGGAACACGTGTCTTCTGTTGTTCCGGCGTGTGTTCTACATTGGAGGGGGAGAGTGCTTACAAATTAAATTACCGGTTCTCCTCCTTGTTTTATCAAGCATGGGCAGTGCCTGGACAGACACGACCTGCCTGGGAATTGGTGAAAATAATCATTTCCGTGCGGAAGGGCTAGTATTGATGGTTGTGTTGCATGCCTTCTTATAAGACTGTGTAGGACTGTAGGACTGTACTGTAAAGGAAGACACTTACCCGCATTATGAGTTTTCCATGCCGGTTGAAACACAGGAACCGGCCTGAAGCGTCGTTGGAGATGCTGACTTCGCCCAGCCGAACGGATCTCACTGTCAATTGAGCTGCAAGGACAGAAGGTGAAGATCTCATTAGCAGGGGTTTAAGTTTTTAAGAAGGCGGATTTCTCCGAGGATCAGAACTAACGTTTACAACACGAGAAATATGAAAAAGACAGACAGACAGATAGACAGACAGACAGATAAACAGACAAACAGACCGACGAGCAGGCAGGCAGATAGTCAGGCATCCACACAGTCACAAGAGCATACAGACAAGCAGATACACAGATAAACAGACAATCAAGCAGATGAACAGGCACATAGACAAACTGCCAGCCCAAGAGATGACTAAAAAGCAGTCAATGATACATTGCTTGTTTTTAGGTTGTCTGAATGTCAAATTCGATTGTAAATCCTGATCGTAACCAGCCGTAAATTTCAATCCCATCAACTCCACGCTGTAGCGAACCCGTAAATCAGATAAGAAATTGTCTGCCCACCGGAATCTTGTTTTGAATTCATTACGCGCAAAATTGGTCTCCGCGACCCTTAGGGGTGTTATGAAGGCGAAAGACAGTCACAGACAGCACATGGAAGAAGTTTCCAAAGAATCAAACGATACCGGCCAGATTGTTACGGCACCATCATCTTCTTGTCGCTTGCCTTTTCTGCCAGCAACCTAACCTCATGGGTCGTTGTACCGTCAAACCCCCTCCCCCCGCCACCACCACCTCTTTAGGTACGCTCGAAGTGTCGGCAAGAAAGGAGCGTCTAAACGGTGGCTTTGTACCTCACCGCAGCAATGCTTTTTCATATCACTAAAGCATAAAAATGCCATTTATTCCGGCACACAGACAGACACCAGGCACACACCGCAACATCGTGTCTGTCTGGAATAAATTAACCATCACGCTCTCCATGCCTATATCTTTCACAGTTCAGTGGACTAAGTTTCCAATTAATATAAAACCTCAAAGTAGAAAAAAGCGAGCCGGACCCCTGGAGTGTCGTAGTGGGCACTTTTCTGACTGGAGAAAAAACAGCACCGCTACGTTTTTGACGGACCACAGTAATTAACTTGTCGGAGAGATTGTCTTGATGTGAATCGTTCTTCTTTTTTACCTACCCTCCATCAAAGAGTTAATCATAGAGGACAGGGACATTTTTTTACAACTCTTCGCACTCTGTCTGCCTGTCTACCTGTCTGACTGTCTGACTGTCTGGCCGATCTGTGAACACTTTTTTGAGGATAATAGCATTTGACACGGAAATCATATATTCGGTACATAGAATTGTCAATCAGTCAGGCAGGCAAGCAGACAGGCAAAGAAAAACGGTCGCAAATGGAGGTGGTAAAACTGCCAAAAAACAGCACACACACACACGAAAGGCACGCGCGAACGTTACGAATAATATATACTCGCGTCTATATGTGAACGTAAAGGAAAAGTTAATTAATAGTTTCAGACACTGTTTTCTGGCACTTGGCGCCGCCGCGTGTGGTTGCCTGCCTGCCTGTCTGCCTGCCTGACTCGTGCGACATGCCGGCACCTTGGACTGTCAGAGGACGAATAATGGCGCCTAGTTGTAAGAGAAAAATTCTGTCGGGGTTTTCGGCTTTTTATTATTATCTCATTGCACTCGAGTACATGTCGCAGATAATAATTATTGCCTCTTGTTTTGCTGCAGCTTTCGCACGTGGCTCTGTCCTCTGTACGGTATACATGACGAGGTAGTGACTCCGTTTCCGACGGTCTTTCACGCCTCATACTACAAGAAAACAGCGGAGAGCCGCATGTCATGGTACAAGCGCATGGTTCCGGCGAAAGTTCTTTGCTGTGGCTCAGTCCCCCGCTGGGAGGAATGTGCTTTTCTGGTCCACCCTGTCGCGCCCTTCGAACTCCGCGAGTGCGCACGGTTCTTCACGTTGACTGGCAAAACAGCGGTCAAACCACAAACAGCAATATGTTGCCTAATTGACAACTGCGCAGACATGATGGTTATTCATAGCTGAACAATGCAGCAATTCCAATAAGGTCGATGTCTGTGTCTGTGTCTGTGTCTGTGTCTGTGTCTGTGTCTGTGTCTGTGTCTGTGTCTGTGTCTGTGTCTGTGTCTTTGTCTGTGTCTGTGTCTGTTTCAGTCTCTGTCTCTGTCTCTGTCTCTGTCTCTGTTTCTGTGTCTCTGTGTGAGGCCTCACTGTACCTGACAATTCAAGCGCTCTTCCGGAACAAAAAGAACTCTACAGGCAATGGACCAAGTATGTAATTAGTTAGGGTTAGTTCGGGTCCTTCTGTGAAAGCCGTTGTGAAACTACTTTTCCTGACTATACGGTTATTGCAAGTGCATCCTTCTACTGAATGGAAGTAACAAGCTTTGCGGTCTGATGTCGGAAAATAGCAATATCGTTGCCGATCTTTAGGCGAATTTAATGAGAGAGAATAGCGAATTGTACGGTTCCGCTTGTCAAACCGATGAAAAGCGGCTAATACTTCCTGCACACACATACACACACACACAACCCAATAATTATACATCGGAACATCTGCATAATGCACTTATCAGTTCACTACACTATTACAAGGACGCGTGGTGTGCATGCTGCACGCGCGCGCGTACCCCTGGACGACGACCACACCGGTGGAAATTTGAATACAAGGTAGCCACTGTCTGTCTCTAGTAGTAGGCAACAGTAAAGCAGTCTAGTAATTAGTCAAGCGGGCTGCGGAACAATTAAAAAACGTGGGGGCTTTTACGGGAAGTGTCGTGCATGGATGGCGTGCAGCGTGGCGTGGGGTGGGAAGCAAGCTTTCACTTTAGAGCACTGCGCTCTGCCAACGGAAGGTCAAGGGTGTCGTGGTCACCACCGTGAAAATGGTGGAAAATTACAAATGTTTTGATTTCCTGCTGGATAAGATAAGCTTGGCTGCCTGGCTGCCTGTCTGTCTGTCTGTCTTTCTGCCTGTCTGTTTGTCTGTCTGTTTGTCTGTCTATCTGCCTGTTATTTGTCTGTTATTTCCATATTGCCTTCCTGAATGATCATCTTCCCGTCTGTCGCTAGGTCTAACTACCCGTGCGACGCTGACGCCCATCGAGTTATGACTCAGGCAATCAACTACGTTAGGGCTCAATTTTTCTTGATTATTCGTTGCGCCATAAGCTTATAATCCCGAACTAGTGTCTGGCTTGACAAGACAAAAACACCACAACTTGTAGATTGGCGCGATAGCTGACAGCTCAACATATTTCGAAATTAGACTTGTCATACCCTGTATGCCCAGTCTTTCTCCAATTCTTTTAGTCTCAGGTATGCACGAGCCGAGTAAATTCTCTTCGGACAATGGCATGACGTGAAGATAACTCCATAAGGATATGAGGATATGAAAGATATTTGGCTTTTACGCGCAGTCAGGCAGATAAAAGTAGGGATCACGATGATCGCGGAAGATAATTGCAATTACTTAGAGTGGAAGTGGATTGTGCTGGACGATCTCTTAGCTCAGCAGGCTCATCGAGAGAGTCCGGGCGTATGGACAATGGATCTCTTTCGTACGATGTGTTTATCCGGATTTGTATGCAAATAGATCGGATGACCATTGCCCAGACGGACTGCCCACGGTCAGACCTGCTGCTCGAGGTATACGGTCACGCGTGATCATCGGCCTGGATGAGGAACCCTTCTGGCAAATTTTCGGGTTGTTCCAACAGACGTCACAAATGCTCGCCGAAAACTATAATTATTTTACCAAAAAACACGAGAATCGGCCAAGGAACTAGTGAAAAACCCGTCACTCTAAAACCAACAATTCAGATTTTTAATTGCAGGGTTTAAGATTTGGCAGGGTTCGCTATGCTGGCAAAAAATTTCTGCTCAAGACTTTCCATTTTTCTGCTTTTAACAGATAAACGAAAACCGACAGGCAGGTAGACATGTTGACAGACAAATAAACGACAGAGAGCTAGACAGCAATACATAGAGGCGGCCAGGCAGACAGACAGATAGACAGACAGGCAGACGAACAGTACATCACGTACACTGCATAGTAAACAAATTATCTGAAGAAATAGTTAGGCCATCACCAAAAAGTTCAAGACACAGACATTAGGTCACTCTGGTAACTAACTTGCTAATTACCCAGTTGTTAGTAGTAACTATGGCCCTTCACTCTGAATAAACGAAAAATTAAAATGCAAAAAAGTAGGCGTCTATAATGCATATTATGCTATTCGGCGTCGGGTGGGAGGCAATGTCAAGAGACCTAGGTCAAGTCTTGCAATTTGTTTTTCTCTTTCCATCGACACTCAGAGGCTTGAGACAGACGCAAGGACGACAACAAAAAACGTACGACATGCACGCTAATGAGGCACAAGCAACCACCACGACCCGCAACAATGCCCGCAAACCGCAACTGCCACAACCGAGATGCTTGAATTCATTCATCTATGATTTTGTACACGATTAATCAAAGGTCGAAAGTGTAATGCAATTCATCGCATTTGGTTGGTACCCTCAACCGATGTACGGTAACAAAGTGTCGACGTCCGCTCTTCTTTTTTTCTCCCCTCAATTGCGATGAAGTACACTATTTGGCTAATTTTTCCCATGCAACTCGGCTTGATCTATGCGTTTTTTGCTCCAAAATCAGACCGTCCAACAAAAAGCCAATTGATTTATTTGGCGCCACATAATTAGCCGGATTTGTTTGAAGGTGAAAACCAAATTGTTACTACACAATGACAGGTCGTTATATACATGTTGTGTATATGCATGCATGTGGGCATGTGTGGTTTATTGGAAGATTTAGTGAGGCCCCTGAAAAATGTGTGTACAGGTCCAAGTAACAAAACAGCGAAACAAATGACGTTACGTCAATAATAAATGTTCGCAGCAAATATATGCATCCTTTTCGGAAAATCAGACGCAAGACATCGATGCAGACATTCACCTAAAATTGAATATGAACAAGCTGCGTCCTAGTCACAGACATAGACACACATTTACCCTGACACAAACACAGACACAGACACAGACACAGACACAGACACAGACACAGACGAGTCAAACATAGCCAGATCTAGGCACCCGTAGCTTACCATAGAGATCGTTGGAGGACGCATCTGCACGGACTTGATTGAATCGCTTTCCGAACAGGCGGATGTTTTGCCGGCTGCACACGCTGTGGAGTGCGTACTTCTTGATGATGGTCGCCTTGAGATCGTCGTCTTCGCCTGCGAAGTTCGTTTCCTCCTGGTCATCCTCCTGGTCTTCCTCGTGGTGCCTCCGCCAGAGCTGGGACGCTGAGCCGTTGACGAGGGCCGCTTGCGCGGAAGAGGGAAAGGTACTCCGGGAAGTGACACCTCCGGCAGCCGGAAGCAGCGGCGGTGTTGCCGCGGCGGTCGCTGGCTTGTTCAACCTGTTGTCCAGGGGAAGAACAGGCTCTGCTGCTGCTACGACGGCTGAAGAAGCGGACGCGGAAGGAACGGGCACGCATTCCACCTGGAAACAGAGATAAAAAACAGATTAGCTGAATGTGTTTCTGGAAAGCCTTGGTACTGTTGAAATGGGGACAATCCAGACACGGTACCATTGGGAAGCCTGGAAGAAGGGATGAGGCTGCAAGGAAGACGATTATCCAGAAAAGTCTGCAAAGAAAATTAGATTTCAATACATCTGCACTTGCTACCTTTATTTCTATATATGTGTGACAGTATCTGTTGTTCGATGTCTGTGTCTTTGTCTGTGTCTGTGTCTATGTCTGTGTCTGTGTCTGTGTCTGTGTCTGTGTCTGTATCTGTGTCTGTGTCTGTGCCTGTGTCTGTGTCTCTGATTATATCTGCCTACTAATGTGTTCATTTCTCTTTCGGTGCATGCATTTCAGCAGTAATATTCACTGGCAGAGGTCGAGCGAGGACTTGAGTTTATTAGGTCCATTAAGAAGTTGACACTCATCAATTGTTTGGAGAAGTTCGGCACGCTACTTGCTACACAGTTAATAAAGTCGCGCCCGGCCACCACAGTCACCCAGAGCTTTCATAAACCTAATTAAAAATGCGTCGAGTGGAGATTGAGTTGTTGGCGTGAAATTAGCGGACACATGGTCGGACGTTTCGCTTGATAGCGATCTTTGTTACGGTCGCGCTGTGCTTGCGGTCTGCCATGGTATATACAAGGAAATTAGCCCGGGACCTCCCAGAGTGCGTCGTGCTCACCTGGTGAGGCCCCGCGTGGTACACTCCACCTCATCAGACACACGAGGGGTCAGAATGAGTTTAATTGTCCGGCTAAATTGTCGACGGTGAAGAGAGAGTGACCGGCTGCCGTTTTGATCAGCGAGAGTAGTGCAAAGTCAAAAACCGCTTGTCGCTGTCGGGCGAAATTTTAAAAGATCTTTTTCCACCGAAAGAATTGGACAAAACATGTCCGTGTCTGTGTCTGTGTCTGTCTCCCCCATGACTCAGACAAATGAAAAAGATGAGGTGGTCCTTTTAGTCAAAGTAGTAATTAAGTAAAGGTCAACGCGCAATGGAGAAAATCATCCGCGTGCACGACTTCCGGTAATAAAAAGCAGAGCAAGATCGACCTCCTCCCTTCCCCACACCCCTGAATGCCCCACGCTCAGTCATACCCTCATGAGGGGTCAGATTTCCCCCGGGGGGAGCTCACAACAGGAAGAGTCCAGTTTCCTCGATCTCTGGTAGCCACCACGTATCGAATATTCAAAACGCGGCATATGACCAAGCGCGGAAAATGACCGCGATCGCATATCTATCTATCTCGGGATCATAAATATGCAATTGTCTGCGTAATCGTGTGGTCAGTCAAAAGAGCGCGCCGGTTAGAAATTTGTAATAAATGCCCATTTTATGCCCAGTTCATTGCACATCCCACCACCCTCTTGTCCGGCTAAAGGTCTGAGGCAGACACTTGTGTGACTCTATACGGCCCGTTTTTGCGGTGTATAAAAGAATAAATACATCGATCTTGAGCGTGGCCAGCGTAAGAGGTCTTGACCATTTTCTCTTTCACTTTTCCTTTCCTTCTGTCTCGTAGCCGTCGTTTTGAATTGTTTTGTGTTCGATTTTAACGGGTGTAGTAAACGGGTC
>LRSR01012420.1:0-30453 GCA_001579985.1 Hypsibius dujardini | reverse complement strand
CTGTCTGTCTGTCCGTCTGTCTAGCTGTCTATCTGTCTGTCTGTCTGTCCGTCTGTCTAGCTGTCTATCTGTCTGTCTGTCTGATTTTTTACGTCAGAAAATTAGCATTGAAATATGACGGGGAAATGCCTCTGCAGTAATAACACTAATCCTCATACTCGCGGGCTGGATGAGATTTTCTTGGTTCAAGTCTTAAACGGTACTCTCTGCTCGATCTTTTTTGCTGTTTAGCGAAACAGGAAGAATCCAATTCCTTTGATTTTCATTGTGAAAATAAAAATGCTAATAAGTTACTTTGACGCTATTCCAACTAAAATTCAATTTGGAATCAATTCCAACAGCCGGAATCAAAAGCCGAAATTCTGGAGGCGGAGCTATTTCTCAATACTGAAACATACCGTAAATGTATGAGTGCACTTATGAACAATTGCTCTAACCACGCCCCCTAACGTCGAAAAAATATTTTAGCCGATGTGAATCGATTTCAAATAAAATTTCAGTTGGAATAGCGTTGAAAGATGTTTAATACAATCATTTCTAAAAATCTCACTTTTACACTAAAGATCGAAGGAAGTGGAATGCTCCAGCGTTTTCGCAGATTTAAAATTATAGCAAAACAGTTCTTGGGACCACACCGGCAATACAGAAGTACATATGACCAAAATTATGAAAACGATTGAAAAAATGTATAGCGAATAGGTTGTGGGTGTGGACGCTGAAAACCATCCCTGGTCAGTTTGCCATTCTACATTTATGGCCAAAATTTTGGGTGGCAAACTTTAAGCCACAAAGGGAGGTCCGAGTTCGAGCCGAATTTAGTCACCGCGCGCACGCGGGATATTCAGGAGAAAGCCGTGGCAAGCTCTAGCCAAGAGTGGCTCAAACTCAAACCACCCTGATAACTCGAACTCTGCCACCCAAAATTGTGGCCATGTGTGTACGAGGGGCACTCTAAAAGTTTTGGCATTCGGTCATTTACTCTGCACCAAACGAATGCTTTTCGAATCACTCAACATACACACATGGCCACAATTTTGGCTGGCAGAGTTGGAGCCATCAGGATGGTCTGAGTTTGAGCCACTCTTGGGTAGAACTTGCCACAGCTTTCTCAGACAAATGCACTAAAATACTTTAATGCACTTTAAATGCGATTACTTTGAAACTGTCCTACCTAAAACTTAATTTTGAAATCGATGGGCGCCAACCGAATATTTTTCGAAGATAAGGGGGCGGAGCTATGGACAGTTCTCAAACAGGACCGAAAATTCCAGTGAAGCTTTCCAGAGTTGGCATGTAGCTCCGCCCCCCTGATGTCCGAAACGTAATTGGAAAAGGCCCATAAATTCCCAATGAAATTTGAGATGGGAAGCATCAAAATCATTCTATTTATTACAGTTCGATAAATCGCCATTTTTACAATGAAGATCAAGCATAACGGAATATTTCAGTGTTTTCGTAACTTTGAAAATTCGTAAAAAAACAGTTCTCGGAAATTCGCCGATAAAATAAAGGATTTCTGTTTTTGAAAATTTAGTTTGTTTGCCATCCAATTCAACAGATTCTATCCGCGGACAAGAGTTTCGTCAGATTTCGCAAAATCCATCAGGCAATTCAGTCGATGCAGTCAGCCGAATATAATTCTCCATTGTCCGTTGCAAGTCCTCCATCGAGATGACATCGCCAAAGTGTTCGGCCATGACGCTGAGCCATTGGCGACGCGATGTGATCGGAACATCGATTCGCTTCCGAGTTTCGTCCTGCAGTGTCAGCATCGTGTCACGGACCATGATAATTTTGCCTGCCTTGAAACGACGAGTGAAGAGCCGGCTGAAGAAGAGGATCCCCGTGGGGTCATCATACCATGTTCCCAGTTGCAACACTTGCGGCAATTCCTCCAGACTTCGATACTTGATCGGGAAATGAATTGCCTGAATCCATCCGTCCGCACTGACCTTGGCAGCCGGATGAAGGCCCGTACCGTTCGCCCAACGAAATTCCACAGCGAATTGGTCAGCGGGACCGTCCACCAGTTGGTGCACTACTCGCACTTCATGTATTGTCTGTAAAATGGTCGGAGAAATCGGGCCTTCGAAGTCCAGGCAGATAAGACGCTCCGAGGTGAAAGGCATGCACGATCCATCGATCAGGTAGCGCTTTCCGTCCTCCTCCAAATGGACTATGTTCACGAGGTGTCCGTTATCGGTTGCACTGAAAATTGTTGTCGTTTGAAAGTGAACCTGAAAATAAACAAAAAATGCTTTGACAAGTCAATGATCACCTTAGAGCTTCTTCCAACATGTAAATGTTTGCCTGTCTGTCTGCCTGTCTGTCTGTCTGTCTGTCTGTCTGTCTGTCTGTCTGTCTGTCTGTCTGTCTGTTTGTCTGCATGCATGTCTGCCTGTGTGTCTAGCTGTTTATATGTCTGTATGTCTATGGGGCTGTATATTTATCCATCTGTCTATCTGATTGGTTATCATTACTTTGAAACCCATCTCCACCAGGATCCAGTGAAGGAAGACATTTAGGTAGTAGCATAAGCCGCCCACGCCTTGTAGACCCCGCCGTTTGATCTCGTCATGTGTTTCGGCTCGTCTCTGCCCCGCCGGAATGTTGTAGGTATACACGGTGGTGAACGGGATCTCGTGGCAGTAAGCTGAACAAATTTGTTGTAGGAGCTCTCGTGAGGGGCGACATGCATCGGGACCGGAAAAGCTGATATGGAGCTTCTCTGCGAGAAATCCAAGGGCCTCGTCTTTTGTTAAGAAATTTGAGGTGGACATGATGCTGTTTCCGAATTACAAAGCGTGATCGCTCGTTGTTTCAGAAGGAGCTGAGTTAAACAGATGTAGACGCGGTCTTTGTAAAAAAGCCCTTCCTGTAGTGCGAAAAATGGAAGTCGCCGCTAAATTTGGTATAACGTTGTGGATTTATAGAGCTCTATTTTGAATCGATGTCATCGCCAGGACATGGCAGTACTGACACCGCAATAAAACAATATTTAAATGCGCAATAGAATCCCTCATACCGATGGAAACATATACAAGCAGACAAACGGAGATATCTAGCTAAAGAGAGACAAAATAGACAGAAAGCAAAATAGACTGACAGACAGATACACAGACAAACAGACAGACAGACAGACAGACAGACAGACAGACAGACAGACAGACAGGTCGACAAGTAGGCATCATAAGCCGCATTTCACGTTTTACATTCTGATCACTCTGTCTGTTTGTCTGTCTGCCCAGATGTAGAAGTTTCCGTTACTCAATAATCCAGCGTTCTTTTACAGACATACCGGCAATACGTAAAGCGATCGACGGCTTGTCTGGAAGCGCTGACATCGCAATCAAAATCGAACTTTTACTAAACGATGTCAGCGCAATGAATGTCGGGTTTATACATCTGCTGTAATGATATTTTTATCTAACATCTATTACAGAAATGCATAGAAGCTCAAGAGAACGCTCTGAAAAAAGACGCTTACAAAAATTGCGCCAATATTATTGGTAGTGTTGCCTGGACTGTATTAAGTAATGGTCCAAAAAAATAGACTAAAAAAGAATTTTTAATTTAGGTTACATGATTTTTAAATTGATTTAAATTAAGTGTTGATCCTCACTTCAATTCAAATTATAAATTGTAAAGCTATTTCAAATTAAAAAGTAGTTTTAATGCAGATTTGGTTTACAGAATAGAGCTATTTTTAATTAATTTATGTTTGCTTGAATTGAAAATCCGATTTTGGTGAAGTGTTAGTTTTAATTTAATTTAAATTGTAATCTGTAACACCATTTTAAATCACCGGTGGTTTTAAGTCAAATTTGATTTGAAGCAACCTTTTTTTATTGTCAACTCATCCCCAATACAATAGAGCCAAAGGAACTGCTGCGCACGTCGCACGCATGCGCAGTCTGCACAGTGCACACTGCACACTCAGCTGACATTCTGCTTTGTTTACAATTCAAAATATTCCCTATCCCTCACATTCTCGACGTCTGTCTGGACCTTCACCCCGTTCCTTTTCGGAAATTAATTTGTTTAGAATAACCACTCCTAGTGCTGTCACATTTTTGCAACATTTCTGTGATTAGAGCTATCCCCGTCACATTCCCCACAAGAAAGTCACAGTGATGCTTATTTCCCATCAAATTTGAGATTCTCTTGTTTGTATGTTCATCGGGAATTAACGCGAAATTAGCCTGAACTACTGAGATTAATTTAGCCGGTAGGTGCTGCACGAATTAACTACTTGAGGCTTTAGGAAACTGATTCGTTGTGGTGTGAGCAGATTCCATTTCGATCAACGCTTGATTGATTGATTGCCTACTGAAATGGTTGATTTTGCTAAAAACTTTCTTTGGCCCGCAAAATATCGTTCAAAATCACGAAAAATTGCATTTCGCATTTGAAGTAGGTTTCTATTCTCAAATTATAATTGGACATTGGCAAACGGGATCTTGGATGTTACGAAGGCAGATTAAGTATCATTAATTTTGGTGGCATTCTGTAACTCAATCAACGAATCAATCGAGGAGATTCCATTTGATGTGAATATGTCTCGAAATCATTCAATCATTCAATCAACACAACAACGCATCGGCTTTGCCAGGCTTCGTCTGCCTTTGTTTGCAACGAGATAGATTCCCCCAACAAAACATGTTTATTGTTTTTGTTTTCAGCGGAGAAGTTGTTGTTGTTGTTGAGAACTCACCAAGTCGGCGAAGGGTCTTTCTTTCATGGAAACTTATTGACTAGAGAACATCCGCCGGTATGAGCGTGTGCCTGGTCCATCTACGCCTCGAATTGCCGTCGAAGAGCTCGAAGCCCTCGCATTTCAACTTTTCAAGTAAGTGTCTGAAGCATGTGATCCAGCTAGGCTTGACAGACAGACAAACTGACAAGCAGACAGACAGGAAGACAGGTACAGGGATAGACAGACAGACAGACAGACAGACAGACAGACAGACAGACAGACAGACAAACAGGCTGTCTGTTTTGCAGCTGATAAATATTCAACCAAGCGGAACGAGCCGGTGGCACCTCGCTTTTACGACAGTAAGGCAGAGTTTCTAGCCGCCATCGAGGCCGCCCGGGGAAAACGACCATTCCGTTCGTATACTATTGAAACATATAGTCCGGATAAGAGTCAAAAGGCGATGGAAGAGGTGGGATTAATTCCAGTCAGCGAGCGACCTGTTTTGCGGTCAAGAACTACTTCTGGTTCCACTGTGAGATCTGAGACTGGCGAAGCTCGCAGTGATTTTGATACCAGTATGTGTCGGTTTCTTATCTTTGAGAAAGCGAGACGTTTTAGCCTGTTTTGTGCGCTCTCTGCTCATGCTTCCGTTTCCTTTCAGACGACGAGTATTGCGTTCAGTTTTACTACGGCAATCCTTCGGTGGAGATGGTTAAAGGCGTCCTGCATTTGTACAGAGACAAGTTCGTATTTTCTGTCTGTCTTACTGTCTGTCTTACTGTCTGTCTGTCTGTCTGTCTGTCTGTCTGACTGTCTCTCTGTCTGACCGTCTGGTTATCTGTCTGCCTGTCTGTTGTCTGTCTATTTATGCCTGTCTGTCTCTTCGTTATTGTTTTTTTGTTATACTCATTGTCTTTCTGTGTCTGTCTCGGTAATTGTCTGTCTGGTCTTGTCTGCTTTTCCCACGTAGCTAAATTTATTGTCTCTCCGCAGTGAAAGGACCTCGCTGAAGCCGACTGCAGTCCGAAGTACGCTCCTTTGCATGCTGGCAGTGCCGGCACACCTGTCCACTGGAGACCTCCTCCGATTTTCCGCACCGTTCTCGTGAGTAAAGAAAGAATGCATATAATTGTGTTACCTTCGATTGATTTTCTTCTTCTCTGATAATTAGGACGGAAATACAAAAGCTGAAGATAATTCGCGATCAGACGCCGAACCAGTACATGGTCCTTTTTCGCTTCAAAAATCAGGTGTGACATTTTGGCCTCCGCTTTCCTGATAGATTAAGTAGTGGGTTTCTGGATTGTCTCCGATGGAGCTCGGTTTGTTTATTTACGTAGGAGTCTGCTGATCGTTTCTACGATCATTTTAATGGAGTGCCCTTCAACTCAATCGAGCCGGGCATCTGTCACTTGGCGTATGTCGCCAAGGTAGACGCCGTGGAAGATATCGATGGAGGTGGAATGGCGGTGGATGGCCTGACGGAACTTCCCACTTGTGCCTTCTGCCTTGAACGCATGGTAAATTGACTATCTGCTTGTCTGTCTGTCTGTCTATTTGTCTGTCTGCTTGCCTGTCTGTTTGTCTGCCTGTATATCTGTCTGTCTGCTTGTCTGTCTCTCTATCTGTTTGTCTGCCTGCCTGCCTATTTGTCTGCGTGCCTTTTTGTCTGTCCTTCTGACTGTTCCCATGCCGATTTATCGTGTCTGTGTTAGCTTTCACCGCTATTCGATCATTCGTTTGTAGGATGAAGCGGCCAACGGAGTTCTGACCATCCTCTGCAACCACTCTTTCCACAGTGCCTGCCTGGAGCAGTGGGGTGACTCTAGTTGTCCCGTCTGCCGATACTTCCAGACACCGCAGATGGCAGAAGAGCAGGCCTGCTTTCAATGCGGCATGTCGTCTGACGTGAGTTGTCGTTCCAAAACTGTTTCAGGTTTCTATCCATTGAATTCCGAAGCCAGAATAGCTCTTGCTTGCCTTTTCAGGACCTCTGGTTGTGTCTGATTTGCGGCAACATTGGATGCGGGCGCTACTCGGAGAAGCACGCGTTTGTGTAAGAGCAGAATGAATCACTATCATGTTCAGGAGAAATGGTAGATTTTCTATTTATTTGTCGGAACAGACATTTTCAGGAAACTCAGCATACCTATGCCTTAAATGTGAAGACGCGGCGAGTGTGGGATTATGTCGGCGACGGCTATGTTCATCGACTCATTCAGGGATCCGGTGCTGACAAGGTGGTCGAATACAATCATGCTGGCGCGGGAAATATCGACGAGAAAATGGAGTCGGTCACTTTGGAGGTTGGTTTGGGCGACCTTGAAGATACTTGAGGATACTTGAATATACTTGAATATATGAAAACATTCAGACATTCAGGTGGGCAGATAGACACGCAGACAGTAAGGCAACAGTCAGGCAGGCAGTCAGACAGACAGACAAGCAGACAAGCAGACAAAGAGACAGACAGACAGACAGACAGACAGACAGACAGACAGGCAGGCAGGCAGGCAGGCAGGCAGGCAGACAAACAGACCGATAGACAGTCAGACAGACAGAAAGAGAGACTGGCAGCCTGGCTGATACACAGGTAGGCATATAGGCAGATGGATAGTGGTCTTACCGGGTTTAATTTTTATTTCGTTTGTAGTATACTTATCTCTTGACGACCCAGTTAGAGTCACAGCGGCACTACTACGAAGAACGAATGGAGGATGTACGGCGAGCGGCCGAAGAGGAATGCCTGCATCTAAGGACCGATCTCGAGGCGCTACGCATTGCCTCAGGGGACACGACAGACACGGTGGGACTGCAGCAAAAGCAACTGGCGCAGTTGCTGAAGGACAAGGAGAGTTTAGAGAAAAAATATCAGCAGGTGATTGGACTGTCTGCCTGTCTGCCTGTCTGTTTGTTTGTCTGTCTGCCTGCCTGCCTGCTTGCCTGCCTGCCTGTTTGTCTGTCTGTCTATCACTTTGTTTGACTGTCTGCTTTCGATTATCTAATTGCTCTTTAATGACCCATATGTTTGTCCTCTACAGGCAACTGTTCGATTGGTCAAGCTCTCCAAAGATTTGCAATCGGAGAAACAGCTAAACTCCATTCTGGAGACTAATCAGAATGACTACAGGCAGCTGGTGGACAAGTTACGGAAGGAGAAGGAAGATGCCGTAACTGCCTGCGAGAAGGTAATTCAGTCAAAAATTCCAATGTCACTCGCGATATTGTTTCTGAATGCGGCCTGTGTTTGTTCTCAACGACAGGAGATTGCTGATCTCCGAGAACAGCTAGCTGACTTGATGTACCACATGGAGACGGGTGACCGGATCGCAGTTCTGCCCGACGCCGCCAGGCAGGACATTGAAGGTGGTCGGATCTTGTCGCAGGACAAGCCGGTGGAGGAGTCACTCAGTGGGAGCGCTAAGAAGGCTAACCAGCGCCGCAGGAATCGATGAAAAAAGTGTCGGTGAGGGAGGACGCAGTCTAATAGTGACTCTACTCTTTCTCTCGCTGAAGGATTCGATTTGGCTAGATCTATCAGACCAGTGTTTGTCTGTGTTTGTCTGTCGCGGCAGGACCTTTTTTTAGATTTAGAACAAAGTGTGTGCTTCAGTTTTCCATTTTTGCTGTTCTGTAGGATTGCACATTTATGTTGGGGAGATTCGGATTCGGAAGATTCGAAATATTCTCGGAAACAACTGTTGGGGGGGGGGGTAAATAAGTTGATTTATGTAAGGATGGTTTTATACCGCTTGTGCTGGTGATTTCTTCTCACTTTCGAAAACCGGGCTTTCGCATGCGGATGAATATTAAATTAATTAGTTTGTTCCCAATATTTTAAATAATATACATATTAGATAGAACCCCATCTCTTTAATGAACATAATAAATATTAAATAGAATGATCATAAAAACGACAGTGTTTGAACAACAACACGGAAGTTTATCTCGATTGCTTAATTAAAAGCGTTTAATTTAATTATTACAATTATATAAATATCGACTTAGAGATAATGAAACAAACCGCGAAAAAAAATTATATAAAGTGATGATAACAAAACATTTGGAAATGATTTGTAATATTTAGTGCGATTTCCTCCGTTGAGGATAACCGCTTCAATCCGGGCCGACATGGAGTTGAACAGACTCATCAACAGCTCCGCTGACTTTGGTTCAGTTGTTCGCTCTAACCATGCTTCTTCGACAAACTGACACGGCTCCGCTTCATCCATTGGTGCTCGTCGAGCGTTGTCTTGCTTCATGAGACTCCAAAGATTCTCCATAGGATCGAGATCGAGCGACTTGGGCGAATGTCGAAGCGTATACATCTGCTCGCGGTCGAAAAAGTCCATCAACTGTCAGTACACATGACAGATCGCATTATCCTGTTGGAAACAGATATCCCTTCCGTGTTCTTCGATGAAAATTTGCCGATAGACACGCAAACAACGCTCTTCTAGCATCTTTTTGTAGCTGTCCGAGTTTTGATGGTCATTGATGTTCTTAAAGGCTACAGTCCAAAAAATGACGCTCACTCAGCCCTTTCCCTTTTTCACTTGAAGCGCGGCATCGTGTCGATTTTCTCGAGCAAAATACCCGGACCAAAAAAAAATCAGCACAATAATATGGCAAAATAAAACAACAGTCAAAGATTTACAGCGACCACCAATCCAATAGTACAATTAACTACAAACGTTGTCTGTTAACGTTTCTGCTAAAATATAAAAACCATTAAACAATCAGCCAATCGATGAGACGTTCACCTTCACGTTTCCATCATTCAGAGTAAACATGATTTCATCGCTGAAGATGGTGCGCAATTAAAATAGGGCTCAGCGATGACATCGGCACGAAATAAAATAAGTCTCCGGTCAAGGCAGTGCCGCATGCGTTCTCGCTTGTTGTCGTCCGACAAATCATTTATGACTGCTGTAACATGCCGGGCTTCAAATTCCTAGATTCTGTTATGAATCGTTCGCCTCGAAACGTCCGTACCGCTGTCTTCCCGCAAGAAACAAGCAGTTTTCCGAAGTGGCAGTGTGCGATTGGCTTTGGTCCATCCGAGTATTTTCGAATATTCCAGAAAAATGTCATTCTTTTCCGTTCTCTTTTTTGCTGCGAAATTCGATGCCCATCGGCTGAGCAATAGAGCAGCAGCACTATGCGTGCCCCGCTTTCGATTTTCCAGAAATAATGATCGATCTCGCCGTTAGTTTTTTTCCACGCGATGGAAAAGATGTACAGCTTTTGAAACCTTGGAGATAATTAATTGCTTCAAGCCATGATAATTAAATAGAAAACTTTTAATCAAGCAATCAAAACAAACTTCCGTGTTGTTGTTTAAACACTTTCGCTTGTGTGAATCCTTCATGTTGAACTTCACACAACAAAAATTGTGGTAGGCAGTAGCAGAACAGCTAAGTTTGTCATGGTTGGCGCACTAACACCTTAATCTGAACAGGACGTCACAATCCTCTCCTATCGTCAACCTCTTTTTTCTCGACTATCTTCTGTCTCATCTGGTACTTGGATGAATCAGGTTCCGGTTTTTCTTGCTTTCGGTTTTGTTATCAGCATAAAAATACATAACAAAACGAGCAGTATTACAAAAGTCAGGCCAGTTCGGAGAAAACCCAAGCAATAGGTCGTAAATACTGTGGCGTAATAGTACCAAATGGCATTACATTGGACTGTTTAAAATCACACCATGTTTTTAAGAGCCCTTTATCGTCTTTCCCGCCAGGCAAAATCTACCATCCCTCTATACAACACTGAAACTTATGCTTGCATAACATCATTGATTAAAAGAAAAGCCAAAAGATTCATATGTACGTGTAAGCAAAGAAACCATACGGACAAGAGAAGAGTTAACCGTCGGTTCCCCAGTAGTGTTCTTACTACTAAATTGCTTACTTGTTTGTGCAAATCTTTGCAAGTTCAAACAGCACCACATTAAATTGCCCGTCAGCAGCAAGCGCCGAACTTTCGGAGAAACACGCAAAAATAAAATTGTTTCGGAACCACTAATGTTATTGCAGAGATTGAGTGGATAACGACTTCTAAAAGCTGGCAAAAGCAGAGGTCATGCAAATTTACGAATTGGGTTTTATTAACGGAACTCGTTGGATGCCAATAAAATTCGAATGTGTTTACAACTTGCTTCAAAACAGACGTAGGCAAAACAAATTTGGATGCATTGATGTTGACGATAGTCCAATAAACATTTGCTGCACTAAGGAAAAATTAAACAGGCGCTCATCGTTGAATTTGCTATGGTCATGAATCGCATTTCATTTAGTCTTGCTGAAACATCTTAAGATCTTATTTTAAGCAATAAAAAGAGTTTTTATTGTACTTGTTCAGACAGTCACAGCACTTCGACAACGATTTCCAATTGCTTCTTGAATTAAATTGAGCCCTTATTGCAGGACTAGCTAAACATAACAGAAAAGGGAATAATCAAATTTATTATTCGTATTAAAAGTTTGAGTTCAAATTTTACGCACAACCTCTTTACCTTTGTAAACTTCCCCTGGAACCTCATTCGTGAGCGTTTCTTCATTTGCGGGATAGCCTTCTAGCTTCAAAATGCCCGCCACTTGAACATAACGGCTGAACTTGCTGCCAAGTTCTTTAACTTTAATCACTGAGGCAGCCGGAAAAGATAGATACAGCCCTCATCCCTACCATTTCATCGAAAGAAATTATGAGAAATCTCTCAGATTTTATTCCCCCCGTTTGATTATATAAATTCTGTCCATCCACCGACACCAACGAGTGGATTTTGTGAGGACTCGAGTTTTGCCAGCGATCGAAGATCGACCACGTCATAAACACCAGCTTCACCACTCCACCCTTTCATCGCACCAATTCCCCTCACCGAAACCGAGTCCGAATCTTGACTGTGTGGCAGTCAAGAGGGTTTTTTGGCTGGGGAAACACCAACAGCACGGGTAACGCCTATCATACCGTCAAACTCAAAAAAACTTGGGCTGCCAAACAATACCAAAGAATCCTCTCGTGTGAATGTTGCTTGATTGGTTGATTTGTCCACTCTATTTGCTGTTTTTTTTATGATTTTCAGTCTATGCACAGCACACCAATGCTCTGCTCTGCTGACCCACTCCACCGACCGCCTCATACTGGGAATCTCTTCGCCCTTTTCACCACATTCCAGGGGCAATGTTCGCATTTCCCCGGATCCCAGTAGGTCGCATTCTTTGCCTGTGGGCCCAAATATTTTTTTGAGAATTCTTTACAGGTTCGCTCGTCCCAGAATGCCTCCACTTCGTCCACCACTCCCGGCCTCTTGAGTCTACAGTAGACTGTGAGTGCAGCTGCAAGGTGTTGCGATTAGCTATATCATTGAGTAGCTATTATCATTATCATTAGTAATCCATTATATTTTAATTGTCATCTTCCATTAGCTATTTTTTTTATTCCATTAACTCTTGATTAGATTTGTTTTTCTCTTGTTTCGTTTTTTCTCATATATATGATCTGATGTTATGTGTATGTGCAGACAGTCCGTAGTAGTATTCTATTTTCTCTTTTCTCTCTATTCTTTACTTTTGTGCTATGCTACAAAGGGCCCAGGCCGTCTGGCTAAGCATCGAGGCACCAGGAAGTGTTTCACAAATAAAACAAATCACACCTATCGTCGAGGAGATCCTCTCGCCTCTTCCTTGATTTTTCCTGCCGTTGCCGTGCTAGCAAACCTCTCCACCAAACTAAGCCAATGCCGCCAATCGAACCAGCTCATGCGCCGCGTTCCAAAGTCGGCCCGCTTCCAGATGGTAGGATCCCTGATTGGTGACCCTCACCGTAGTCCTAAACGGTGGTGAATTGGTTGAGTGGGAGCGCCTTTGGATATGGCACTATTGTGCGTATACGCTACTACTCAACGATTGTTAAATTAATCGGATAAAAAAATGAAAAGAATTGATATTCCCTTATTCGACTTCGAAGAGCTAATTCGTAGCCGCCGATCTGTTATTAAGCGTTTGAAAATAATAAAGTAGTCCCACATTTGTTTTTCTAAAAGCGATAGACCTGGAAGATATAAAAAATGCATCCAAAAGCAAACCGTAATTGTTGGTCGAAGGTATGAATTTGACAGGGATTTAGACATTAATGCTTCGCGATTGTATGATGCGATTGTACAATACACAGGAAGACGACGAAAGGGTAAGACATAAAAGTAATTCTTGGTCTTACACATGTACTAGTACGCTCTAATCTCCGAGATTAAAACAGAAGCGGTCGGTAAACGAAGAATAAAAGGATACACACAGATCACAGCGGAATGAGATAAGTGCGGTTGCCACTCTTGCAGTGGACGGCTCTGGCGTTCTGCTCCAGGTCCTCCGAGAATTCGCCCTTTAGTTTGTCGAATTTGCTCTAAAAAAACCGAGATACAATCGACATTCAATTCCCGCGATTATCGAAATGCCAGATATGGAAACAAATGATTTAACAGGTGTGTTTAGTCAGGCAAAAGCACACACAGACAACACCGCCCGGCAAAGGAATCTAACAGACAAGCAACGACACAAGTGAGCAGACAGTCAAACAAACAGGCTCACATTAAGGCAAGTAAGTCTGGTCATGAAAGGAAATCAATCAGACAAACATGCAGGCAAGTGACCAAGAAGACGATCAGTTTAGCAGTGAATTAAAGAAGAGACAATACACAGACCTTTAGGTATTCTGATCAAATATTCAGGCAAGCAGCCTGACATGTAGGCAGACAGTCAGGCGAATGAGTGAACTAGCGGGCAGACAGGCAAATGAAATTACAGGCAGTCAGCCGAATATATATACCTGCAGGTAATCAATGAGCACACGCTTGTCCTCGTCAGACACGCGATCCATACTCCAGGCGAAGCTGACGTGGAACTCGGGGTTCTCGTAGAAGGGCGGCATGTTGAAGCTCTTCAAGCAGGTGTTGACAGTCTTGAGCAGGTTTGCCATCTCCTCCTGACCGCGACGAACTTTCAGGGCCAGAAACGAACTGCATAATAGAGAACACAGAAGTCTAGAAAAACGCCTTCCCAAAAGGCCAACGTCCAAGACTCACGTATTAACATGATCGTTCTTGAAAAATGCGATATCCTCCAGAGAATAGCAGAACCTGAATAAAGAAAACCATTAGTCAGGCAACCTCACGGCTCATAGACAGGCACATTTACAGTAAAATGCATCATGTACACAGTGTCACAGTTACAACGACAATACATGCAGACAACAGTATAACCAGACAAAAGCTAGTCCGACAGATAGATAGTCCAGCAAGCAGGCAGATAGTTAGAAAAGGACAGGGTCAAAGACCGACTGGCAAGCAAACAATTAGATAGTCATCCAGGCGCATATAGAACCAGACAAACAGACAAACAGACAGGTAGACAAACAGATATGCAGGCAGGCAGACAGATACGTAGACAGACAGACATATTAAGGCACATAAGGATAAGGAGTGTGAGTGCGAGGCACTAACCGCGGCAAAGAGGTCTTCATGATGTCCGCCTTCAGACGCGCTGTGAAGTGTGGAATTTCGTGATAGCGCAGGGCGACGGTCCGCGACAGACTGATGTGCGGCTCCTCAATTAGACTCCACTTCATCGAACGGAGCTGCGGGATGGCGGCAGTCTCGTGGATCAACTGATTGAACAGCGACGTCAGTCCATCGGTCCGCGCTGAAATCGCAGAGATTTTCAAATTACACAAACGTCATTGCGTCCTTCTCATTAGAAGTTAATACTCGTCAACTCTATTACGCATGCATCATTATACCACACATCAAAATAGGAGTCCGGCAAAAAATAACAACAGAAGCAGTGATGACGCATGTGTCGTCGGCTTACGTATCATATACACAAACGTCGCCCAGTTGCCCGGAAAGTGAGGGAAGGCACGAACGCGCTCTGACTCTTCTAGGTGACTGCTCCGTAAACTACCCGGCAGTGATATGCAAGAGGACCCGTCCGCTGGAATGGAAGCGTCACCGCCAAGCAGACCAGACATGTAGATGGGATGCTCTTCCACCTCCTCGTGTTGCGGAGGCGGGTCATCTTCCGAGCCGGTGGTGGTGGATGATGACGAAGACGACGGTGAAGCGGACGATTGATGGTCCAATGAGTCTTGTGATTTGAGTGTGCCCGGTGGACAGGCCGACTTCTTGTCGCGTTTCTTGATCTTATCTTTCAATTTCACAGGCCTAAGAGAACAAGAAACAGCACCCTTAGAAAAACGTTAGACAAAAGTGCGAAAGTAGAAAGACTGACAGACAGTTATGACGGCAGGCGGAGAGACAGTCAAACACAGACAAGCAAGTATACAGACCGACAGACAGACACAGACGGACGAACAGACTAATAGTGGAAAGGCAGATTTATACCCTCAACCATCTATACCCCCAACAAGATGGACCAGTTTCGAGGACAAACTGACAGACAGACTGACCAACAGACAGACCGAAAGATAGATGGCAAACAGACACATAGACACGCAGGCAGGCAGATATACAGACAGACAGTCAGTCAGACACATATGCAGGGAGACACATCCAGAGGCAGAAGACACAGCAACTTTAATGTGTGGATTGGGCAACAGAAACTAATTAATCAATTAACCAAAGAATGAGATAGCGGGAATTAATGAAACCAATCCACACATTTCCCGCTCAACATAATCAACCAAATTGTTGGTCAACAATACAATCTTCACTTATACTGCGTATATATTATTCAACGGAAACGTTTTTGCTGTTTTATTACGTACAAGTCAGATCTAGAGTCTGGACGTTCAGTGCACGAAACAAATTATTACAACACGCCAATCAAACAATCAAACGAAGGCCGGACCCAATAGGCATCGCAGCAGCATGGTCAACACATCAATCAATCGAATTCTTTGCTGCAGTCTGCCAAACGTCTTCGTAGGACCAAAAGCCGGCGATCAAAGCCGTGGCACCGAATTGACCTCCATTTTTTTATGAATAACATTAGTCAATCATAAGCAGGATGCTGTCCAAAAATTTGAAGTTGACAACCAATCAACGGCACAAAGGAAATAGTTGATGAGTGTTGAATCGCTGACTAATCAAGTAATTAACCGCAAACATGCATCTTGAAATAATTATCAAAGAAAGAGAAAATCAACCAATCGAGCAATCACTTTCCATCTTAAATCTGCCTCTGTCAAACAAACGCCCAGAAATTGCCTTTCAACATTGAAAAATACTCACTTCTTCGAGCGGCTTAGCGCAGGTGTCTTTTCCTTCTCCTCATCCGAGGAGCCGTAATCGTCGATGAGACGGCGAAGGACGTCGCGAACTCTGGACCCAATTGGCATCTGCGTAGTGGTGCAGGACCCCGTGGAGGATCTAAGCTAAAGATATCGACATTTTCAAAACCTTCAACAAAATTGGCAAGTTCACAGGAAAGAAAGACAGCAACAAAAGATGAAGCTGCTAAGGATTGAGGTGCGTTCAAAGAGAGAGAAACTGCGAAACCGTTTCTGACGTGTATATTTTGGTTCCAGATCACGGGCGGATTGATGCAGGCCAAGGCTAAAGTACAAACATGCGACACTGTGGTAAACTCAATCCGCCCAATTTACTGAATCATTTATGACGCACACGATGTTCTACCCTTTTACTTGGTCATCCCGATGACTCGATCCTTGCAGTGCAGGCTACCTACCGTTTTCAAAGAAACTGGGAAGATTTTGTGAAAACACACATTTTGAAAACTTGGGGAAAAATAGTTGAAGATATTCATGCGTTGTGGAGTTCTAATAGATCGCTGAGTTGTAACCGAAAACAAGTTGTTAGACCATGAATCATCTGTTGTTGGCAGCGTGATGGGGCGGGACTAAAAACATGTTGAGTGGATTCGTTCGATCAGACAAGTGATTTGTTCATAATGATACGCATCTCTTTGATGTGTTCCAGAATTTCAGCATCTTGTTTCGTTATCACGCACCCATGCTTGTGCTTAGAACGACACTTCATGCACGAAGGAACCCGTTCTAAGTATATACAGCCTGTTCAAAATATAACGCATTTCTTTCCGATCAGAGCTGTCGCGTTTAAATTTTATTCGTGGTGTTTTCGTGGTTTCTTTGCTTTGTTTTCGGGATTTGTTCTGAATTCGAATGTTTTTCTCCCCTGGCCCTTGTGAGAAAAAATGGCTCAGCGAAATCCCTTGGATCTCAATCAGCCTGGTTTTGATCCCGACCAATATCTTTGCCGTGTTCTCAAGGTAAGGCACATGTATGTTTTCATGAATCACTCAATTAGCCGATTAACTTGAATAATAACTGTGTTTCACTCAATCAGCCAATCAATCAACAAAGTTGCTCTGACTTTGAAATTGTAATCAATCAACCAATCCATCGGTGATTTATCAAATAGAATTTTTTCCGTATCATTTCACCCCGTTTTTTCCCGACAGGAAGAGGCACTACCGGATTTGATCGAGCATGAAATCGAACTGCAGCAGCAAATAAAATCTCTGGACAGCGATATGCAAACTCTGGTTTACGAAAACTACAATAAATTCATCACGGCGACGGACACCATCAGGAAGGTGGGATTGTTTTCGTTGCTTATTTATCCGATCTCATTGACGGCGACGGTTTTTTAGTGCAATGTGGATTTATTTTTAAATTAGATGAAGCAAGACTTCGGGCAGATGGAGCAGGAAATGGAGAAACTCGCTGGGAATATGTCGGCCATCAATCAGTTCAGCGCCCAAGTTACCGCTTCTCTCGATCCCAACCGCGGAAAAATCAGGAAACTCTCCGAGACACATGCTATTTTGAAGCGGTTGCAGTTTCTGTATGATCTTCCTGCAAGGTGAGCGTTTTGGAAGATGAACGGCGTTTTGATCGGGTGGTGACCCATTGATTGATGAATTGATTTGTGTGGCTTTGCTTGCTGTTAATTCTTACAGTCGACTGATTGATTGATTGATTTGTGTGGCTTTGCTTGCTGTTAATTCTTACAGTCGACTTATTGATTGATTGATTTGTGTGGCTTTGCTTGCTGTTAATTCTTACAGTCGACTGATTGATTGATTGATTCACATGAAACTTCTGTTTATAACCCTACTCCTGACACTTCATTATGTTTCGTCTCACAGCGACAACGCGGTCTTTACAATGTTCCAAACTAGCCCAGTGCATTCTTACATGTCGGCAAATTTAAAAAAGTTGTAAACACATACTTACTATAAATCCCTTTATTATTATTATTAAATCTTATTAAATTTATTTTTTAATATATATGAAATGTCTTTCAGACTGCAAAGCTGCTTGGAGAGTGAAAATTACCGGCCGGCCGTGTTGGCCTTCTGCAAGGTGCAGTCCGTGTTGGAGAGCTACCGCCACCTGACCGCCTTCCAACAGATCCACGCAGATTGCCTGGAAATTATGGGCAAGCTGAAAGCCGCGCTCTACCTGAAATTCCGGCGCAAGTCTTCCACCACCCGCGAACTGGCGGAGTGCATCGAACTCTTCACGATGCTGAAGGAGCCGGCGGAGATTCTCTGCCAGGAGTTTCTGGCGCACGCCGAGATCCGCTTAATGGAGGACCTGGAGCAGCTGGACGAGCAGCTGGCGTGGTGGAGCGACCCGGAGAGGCGCCATCAGGCGGTGGACATCCTCACTTTCGTCGATATGGGCTCCAACGGATTCCTCAGTAATGTCTGTCTGGTGGTGGCGTCCTACAACGACATGTTTGTCTGCCGGGTGGAGATGTCGACGGACGAGTAAGTTTCCCCCATTATGCTCGGTGTTTGAGTTGGAACTTTTAATTGGGGCTCTTTGTGTGAATTGTACAGTGAAGAGTCAAACGAACTGGCGAAACGGAAGTTGATCTTCTTTGTCAGTACTCTCATGGAGCGTTACTTCAATTCTGCCAAGCAGCGAATTCTTCGAGAAGTACGATAACGCGATTTATTGTCTGTTGTCTGTCTGTCTGTCTGTCTGTCTGTCTGTCTGTCTGTCTGTAGTCTGTCTGTTCCTCTGTCTCTCTGTCTTCTCTGTCTGTCTGTCAGTCTGTCTGTTCCTCTGTCTCTCTGTCTTCATGTTTCGTTCCTTCCAAACCTCCCTTTCATTTTCCAGACTGTTGATTCATCTACCTGCGAAGTCTACGTACGGGCCCTCGATCGCTTCTCCCGACGTCTGCAAGCCATCGACCGGCTCATCACCGAGACTGACTATTCCCGGGTCGGTTTCAAACTGGTCCAGGAAGCGGCCAGTCTGCGTTGCCGGCAATACTTGAACTACCTCAATAATGAATTTCAGAGTATGTTCCTTATATAATTGCTGGTAAAAGTTGAGTTAATTATGTTCGCCTATTTTGGTGTGGCACAGGCTCGCTGGTTGAAGTGCGGGAGCTGGTATCGGCAAAACCTCTTTCAACAGACGCGAGTCAGAAGCTACTCCTCGCCAGCGTGCAGAAGATTCACGCCAAACTGATGGAGCGCTGCAAAACCGCCCAGGCTGACGTCAAGGTCTGAAGGGCCAAGGTTTAGACTTAAATTTATTTTTAAACAACTGTTTACTAATTATGCTTTTTGGTTAGGCATTCGTTCAACCGGAAGTGATGTTCGCCAACAACCGATCTTTCTACGATCACTTCTGCAAAGTGGATGTTCGCGAGAACATGGTGGTCGCCCACTTTACAGATATGTTTGCCGCATCAGAGGTACGAGCATTATGTCTTCGTGATTCAATATTAAACAATTTGGCTATTTTTTTGCCATTTGTGTGGGTTTTTCTGTCTGTGTCTTTCCGTCTGTCTGTCTTTCTTTCTCTTTGCATGCGCATTTTTTGCCTGCCTGTCTCCGACTGCCTGTCTGTATGTCTGTCTGTCCACCTCTCTTGAATATCTGAATTGAATACTGTCTGTCTGTCCACCTGTCTTGACTGTCTGACTTAACGTCTGTCTGTGGGTATGTCTGCCTGTCTGCCTATATGGCGATCTGCTTTAGTCCTCATTTTCTTGTTTGTCTGCCTCTCGTTTTTGTGTTTGTGGTTATCTGATTTTGTAATACGGCTAAAACTAAACGTGGTTGTCTTCAATCGTTCCCTTGATTTCGGGCTTTCAGGAACTGTGTCAACACGGCACGGAAAAACTTGTCGGGTCCCCGCTTCTCCTCCTCGTTCTCTCACGGCACTATCTGGACCTGAACCAGTCCACTATCGGTTACGTGATGACTCTCACCCGCGAACACTTCTCCCAAGATGAACGGAACGTCCTAGGCATTCCGCCTACGCTCTTCCAGCGATCCAAGGAGGTCGCCCAGAAGTTGGTCAACCATTTCGTTCACCAGGAAGGTCTCTCGATCTCGCAGATGATTCGGAAGAGCGTGGAGACGCGCGACTGGCTGGCCACTAACGAGCCCCGGAACGTGAGAGCGGTCATGAAACGTGTGGTGGAAGAGCTCACCGTGATTGATCAACAGGTGCGTAGATTAAATAAATAAATGTAATTTTTAATTTTAAATGTAATTTAAATCTGTTAAATATCACTGCAGGTAGGGCAGCTGTTTGAGGAAGGCAACCGGAAGGAGACCGGAAGCGGATCTTCCCGACGGACGCGACCCAGTGTGGTGGCGGCTAGGAGTCAGTCACGAAGCGCCAAATGGACAAACTATTCGCCGGTAGACACGAGTCTGCTGAGTAACATTCAGAAGCTGTTTAGCGAGCGAATTGAGATCTTTGGAAGTGTGGACTTCTCAAAGGTGTCCATTCTGACGGGGGTGATCAAGATTGGCCTCAAGACGTTTCTGGAGTGCGTGCGGCTGCGGACGTTCGGGAAGTTTGGCCTGCAGCAGATTCAGGTGGATTCGTACTACATGCAGCAGTACTTGTGGCGCTTTGTGAGCGATGAAAAGTGAGTGCCGGGCGTCTGCACTGTTTGTCTGTCTGGATATCTGTCTGTCTTTCTGTCTGTTTATTTTTGTCCGTTTTCATTTGTCTGCCTGTTGTTTCCAGGTTGTCTAACTCCCTGGTCGTGTGTTCATTTGTTCATTTCTTAGTTTGTCTGTATGTTCGGTCGTCCCTCTCCCCTGTTGTCTGTTTGTTTGTTTGTCCGTCCGTCTGTCCGTCTGCTTACCTGTCCGTCTGCTTACCTGTCTGGCTGTCTGTCTGCCTGGCTGTCTGTCTGCCTGGCTGTTTGTCTGCCTGGCTGTCTGTCTGCCTAGTTGTTTGCCTGTTTGCCTGTTTCTGCCCTGGTCTGTTTGTCCGTGTGTCTTCTTGTCTCTCTTTGCATCTTTCTGGTTTCCTATGTATCTGTCTGTTTGTCTACTTTGTGTTTCTCTGTATATCTAAATCGATTTCTGCCCGTTCTCATTTCGTACTAATGGTAATTGTCTATGTTTTTCACAGTTTGGTGACGATTTTGCTGGATGAGATTGTCAGCAGTGCGGTGCAGCGTTGCCTGGAACCGATCCTCATGGAGCAAAGCGTGGTCGAGGCTATCTGCGACCGTGGATGAGAGGCGAATTAGGTCATTTTGCCTAACACTTTCTCTTTGACGATTTTTGTAGAGTCCACATTCCCATCATCCCGGTCACCGGAAACAGTCATCAACGATTTTGAATTTGATTCAGTTTGGTCTTATTCCACTTCTGCGCTGTTATGTAAAAAGAGATAGGCAAAATAATAAAAGGCACGTATGTCTCATGTGAAGGGAATTGTGAAGGGATAATTTTTGCCGATCGATGTCTTCGTGTTTTGGGGGCAGACAATATGGATTGATGAATAATAAGTAACTTCCACCATTCAATCAATCAATCAATCGATTGAGTTTGCACTGCGGCACGTGATCTGTCAAACGTGCTGGGCTAATCAATCAATCGATGCAACATGCGATCCTTGATCAATCACCATATTGTCGCGCCCAATTGTTGCTGCAATTTAGACCCACCCGTATATTATGACTGCAACCGTATATTATGACTGCACACACTGTGCTTCACTGCAGTCATGATATACGGTGGATCTAAAACGCAGCAACAAATGATCGCGGGAGTAAAGTAATCAAAACGTTCTTGGGAATCTTTTTCACCACTCAGAAGCAGAATCAAAGGGGAATCTAATTTTGAATGTGAGCGTTCTTTATTTATCAGACACGCCGAGTGGGTCTTGTGCTTTGAGAAATTTGAGACCCAGACAACTCTTAACTCAACTTTGGACCCGTACTTGATGTACCATGACGTCAGCACCATGACGTCAGCACAACGGAAATTTCCAGGACTGGGCGGCGAACCCCACAAACAAATAAGCACGACCCACGGCTCAAGCCGCCCGAATCATTTGAACCGCCGTATTTTGCAATTTATTTCGCAATTTTCGATTAGCCTACTAGTTCCGAAAGATGGAACTAGCATTTAGTGACATTTCGAGTTAGAATCGTTGCTTTTGATGCAGTAAAATTCCGCCAATTGGAAATTCACGTGCTTGTTGCATCAGACAAAGCGACCCGAACTGACCCGATGCACGAGCCGACCGACCAAACAACAAGGGCGAGAAATTCATTTATGAGAAACAAAATTTCCCACCATCCATTTCTTGCCCCTTCAACTTGTCTCCGCACAATTTTCTGACGCATTTAAATTGTATTTCAGTCATTTCAGAAACTTGATTACTGTACGAAAATGAAGTTGACAGTGGCGACTTTTTTCAACCCCTCTGCGATCCTCCGTTCTTCCCCCTCCGCCACAGCAGGATCGGACAAGAATATCAAAGTCAATGTCGAACAGCAACCACCGAAAGGATCTGCTTCGTCTGCTCCCCCGCCGCCCAAGCCGAAGGTGGATGTGAAAGTGAATGTCCCGAAAGGCGGTGGCGGAAACACGGCAGTCATTTTGGTCGGTTTGGCTGCGGCAGCCGGCGGTGCTTACTGGTGCGTGTGTGATTGTCTAGGTGGTGTAATTTTTAAGGATTTCAGTGATAAAGAATTCTAGAAATTTATGGGAGGAGGATTTGTTCCGATGGTGGCGGAGGAAACCAGGAAACAGAACAAGGCTTTGATTTATATCCGTTGATTGATCGGTTGATTGATTGACTTATTGATTTGCATTGTTGATTTGCATTGTTAGTTGATTGATCATTGATGATTTATGTCTGCGGGCTGATTAACTTTTTCCATTCAAGCCTTGATGCAGCGAACGATTTGCCTTTTTGGGTACTGCTAAGGAGAAAATGCGTATAGTTATTATTTCCATAATGTTTGGAGTGCTGCATAGCTGTTAGCTTGCCTGTTGATTAGCTTGTTTGGCAGTGTTTGATTGAGTTCTAGAATAGTTGATTGATTGATTGTTAGATGATAATGTCGATCAAGTCTCGGGGCGGCACTTTTGTTGTTTCCCGGGACGATTTGATTTATCTCATGCGTTTATTTAGGTATTTCACTCAAACGAAGAAGGGCGAACAGCTCATCGTTGATGCCAAGGGTGAGGCGGAAAAGGCGAAGATTGCAGCCAAGTATGCCGGTGGAGACGCTCTCGACAAGGCCAAGGGTGCCGCTGAGCACAAGCTGGACCAGGCCAAAGACGCTGCTAAGGATGTAAGG
The DNA here is from genome assembly GCA_001579985.1 of Hypsibius dujardini. Lineage (NCBI taxonomy): Eukaryota > Metazoa > Tardigrada > Eutardigrada > Parachela > Hypsibiidae > Hypsibius > Hypsibius dujardini. The sequence continues at coordinate 7,168 of LRSR01012420.1, read as the reverse complement.
CGCTGATTGTTCACAAGCATATAAATTACCAGTCAGACAGATAGACAAACAAACAGACAAAACCGTCAAGAAGACGGACAGTCATGGTCAGGCATTCAGACAGACAGTCACTCAGACACTGAGTCAGAGAGTCAGAGAAACTGGCAGGTAGATAGATAGGTAGGCAGATAGACATGGAGGCAGACAGATAGACAGACACTAGTGCGGCCTAGACTGTTCCATCAATTTATTACGAAGACAGACATTGGCAGAGACAGTTAGAAGATGGGCTTTCTAATTCTCGCTTGTTAATATTTTTTTAGGGTTTAGACAAGGCGAAGGGATACGCGAAGGACAAGCTTGACGACGCAAAGAAGGCCTTGAAATAAGATGACTTATTTACACGTCCATTTGATCCCGTGTTTTTATGGGTGATTCAGATATAGGAATGCTGCTGCAAATGGCCTTTCATTTTATCCCATCTTTGCTACTTGGTACTTGGTGTGGTGAACGGGCATTGTACCTTCGATATATTCTTGATAATCGTTCCGAAAGCCTGTGTGAATGTTAATACATAATATGCTAATATACATGCGATACATCACATATTCATAAATCCGGTACATCCGGTACATCACACATCCGGTTATAAAGATCAGAGATGTGTGTGACAAAAGAGATTTGTATTACAGTAAGCGACAGAATTTAATCTAACGGAGGAGGGTTCAGGAAATGGGCAAGAGGGGCAGGCAGGAGAAGATAGCAATTTCCTGTATGCGAGCTCCGATGGTTGATTGATTGTTCAAGTATTCCCCTGTCCCGCCGCTTTTATCCTCCATTAGATTAAATTCTGTCGCTTAGTGTATGAACAGCTAACTGAGTTACTGACGTCATTGATCAGTGTTAAATTTACTTATATGCCTCAGCTTAAAAATGATTATAATTACTCGTTCGTGCGTTTGCTTGAATTTAAAAAACAAATTAAATTAAAACTACCGACAAGGTTTATTCAAATGACTTAGGACGCTCCAGGATATTTAAATAAAGTATAATAATATTTAAAATAAATTTTGTGAAATATGCTGGTAAATATTGATTTTTGTTTCTGTGACTTCAAAAAAAATTGTTTTTTATTTAAAATGAAAAGTCATTCTTGGCCCTTGTGAAATATTCTTTTAACATAATTAAACAACTCTACTGCAGTGTGCTTGAGTTCAAGTGAGTCGGACGGCAACATGCTAAAGTTAAACCTAAGCTTTTTGGCAAGTCATCCTCAAATCTCCCGTGCCATTCAATTCCATTCGCAGCATTGTAAAATACGAACCAGAAATGATAGAAAGTGTGAACTGAACTGAATTGAATTATACGGGCGGTCTTTGGATGACTTGCCAAAAAGCTTAAGTTTAAACTTAAGCTTTTTGGCAAGTCATCCTCAAACCTTCCGTGCCATAACAGTAGCGAGAGCAGACTGTATCAAAACCTGCAAGGGCGGTCTGAGGATGACTTGCCAAAAAGCTTAAGTTTAAACTTAAGCTTTTTGGCAAGTCATCCTCAGACCGCTCGTATAATTCAATTCAGTTCAGTTCACACTTTCTGGTTCGTATTTTACAATGCTGCGAATGGAATTGAATAACACGGGAGGTTTGAGGATGACATGCCATAAAGCTAAAGTTTAAAGTTGAGGATGACTTGACGATGCGGAAATGATGATAAAAGTGCCATTAAAATGAATATTTTGATGGGAAAAACTATTACGCAACAAGCTGTCAAATCAAGCGATCGATCAATCAGTCGCTATAGTGATAGAGAATAACTGAATTAAACTTGAGTCTTTAAGTTTAATTCAGTTTAGTTAAACTTAAGCTTTTTGGCAAGTCATCTTGTGACCGCTAAATTCAGTTCGACTCACACTTTTCTACCACTTCTGGCATGGGACGATTGAGGTTAACCTGCCAAAAAGCTCAATTTTAAACTTGCTTGGTTATTCTGCATTTTTTGAGCGTGTAATAGATTGATTGCTTGATTTGATTGCTTGCTGCATAATATTTTTCCCAGCACCGAGTTTCTCTTTCCACCTCCGCTTGTACATTATTGTTACGCAAATTTGGAGTATTTTATCTTGACCGTGGAACTAGCGTTTCAACTAATCTGCCTCTCCTCGTCGGAGCAGAAGTCTTACTTATTGACAAAAAAGCTCATAAAAATGTCTTCCTTTCGACTGCACGAGCCCAGTTCGACAATGGATTGGAAGGACATCACATCTACCTCGTCATTTTCTCCACTCACAACACCTTCGAAGAATTTTTTTGCCATGAAAGGGAAACCGACCGGTGCGAACACCGCAACCACAGCCGCGAAATCGTGGAAGAATCCCAATCTGTCCATGACGCCGCTGGACAATTCGCACATTCAACAGCCCGGACGCTATGTTAGCGTGATTGAAAAATTGCAGGAACTTGCTAGACAAGGTGGGGCTTCGGTTTTATGGCGGAAAACGTCGTTTGGATGAGTGGATTTTGAATGAGGAGATTTGTTTCGCAGGCGGAATGGAAATCGCAACGGCGAGGCGTCCTCAGGCCGCAATCTACATCGCCCCACTTCCGAAGGACATTTCGGTGAGGGATCATTCAAGCAGATTTGAGGAAAATATTCCCGGTTGCTTTTGATAGAGAAAAGTAACGAATTCTGGTCTTGGAAGTCGTTTTTGTCGATGATCAACGTTGTGTGGGATTGTTGAGATTGATTGATTGATCAATCAAATTTATTGCTTGTTCACGGTTAATAGATCAATCAATCAATGCGGGCGGTGTTTGGAAATTGCCAAATTCGTCGTTTCATTTTCCAAAGTTATTTTGATAAATCTTATTGAGGCGAAGTTTTTGAAAAACTCACGGATGATTCGGGTTAAGGTACTTGGCGAATTTCATTGATTTCAGATTGTGTAATCGTTTCACCGAGAATTAACTTTGCGTTGATTTGGTATGGTTGATTGATTGATCAAGCCGAGTGCTGCGTGTTGCTGGTTAGTAAATCATCAATCAATTATATGTTGGTTGCGTAAGTTTGAAAATTGCAAATTGGTGGATTAACCAGTGGTCTGCCGGACTTCGTTATTTCCTAACTCATTAGGGTTGCTTGTAATTTTCAGCGGTTTTTGGAGAAGACGCGGCACGAGTTTACAGAGTCCCTTCTGGAATCGGAACGTGGCTTTGCCAAATCGGTCCAGGAGAGCAGCCAGCAAACCGCACTGCGAGAGGAGAGTGAGAAATTTCGTGGTCATGTCACGAGGGATTTGTTGACCGTGGCGACCAGCGGCATGGCGGATATGTTACGAAAGCATCGTGACCGGCGAGAGGAACTGAAGACTTTTTCCAGACTAGATCCGACGCGCGTGGTCGGGGATCGGACCATGACCGACGAGGAAGAATCATTTTGTAGAACGGTAAAGCTGTCTGTCTGTCTGTCTGTCTTAATGTCTTTTTGCCTGCATACCTGTCCGTCTGTCCGTTCGAATGTTTGTTTGTCTGTTTGTCTATCAGTCTGCCTGTCTGCTCGGCTGCGTGTCTGCCTGTTTATCTGCGTGTGTCTGTCTGTCTGTCTGCCTGTTTTCCTACCTGCTTCTAAATCTATCTCTCAGTCTGCCCTGAGAGCATCTTAGCTCATCATCTAATTTCTCTACCGTTATTTTCAGTTAAGGGAAGTCAACGAAGCCATTATCTGTAAGCGACCCGTCAATCCCGCCGAAAATTTTAGCAATCTCGTCGGGGTCTCTGGCAACCATCACGCTTCCCAGTTGTGGCGGGCCTTTACCGCTCTAACCAGCCCGTTCGAACACCCCAAATCCACCCCAAACTCCCCGGAGAAATTCCGCTTGTCCAGACTGTTCGCCGAAAGCCTGGTCAATCGGTCCCGCCAGTATTTGGAAAATTCCGCCTACGAATCGCACCTCAGCCATGCTTCCTCCTCTTCCTCTAGCAACATGGCCGCTGCTGACCTGGTGCGCTTCTGTGCCAAATCCCACCTGACCAAACTGAAACTGGCGCAACCGAGTTTGACAAGTGGTGGTGAACAGCCAGTGTGGGCATTGATTTACTACAGTTTGCGGTTGGGATTGTCGAAGGTGTCGCTGGACTTTGTAGAAACTGGGGATGATTCCACCCAGGACATTCGACGGTATTTGGTGGAGTATGACCGGCAGCGGGGTTGGCTGTCGGATGGCAGTCGGAGTGAATTGGAGAAAGCCTACCGACGGTTGGGCGGGGCCAATCTGGATGTCTTTAAGAAAGCGGTCTATGCGGTGCTCTCGAAGACTGAGACGAATGAGACATTCCCAGGTGAGTTTTGGTGGCCGACGGACACTGCCGCCGTGGGAACGAGACATCGTCTTTTTCGGACGATAAAGACCGACAAATAGACAGACACAGACAGGCTACCTGAAAGAGAGGGAGGCAGCCATACATACAGACAGACAGAAATAGAAAGAAAAAGACAAAAAGACAGACAAACAGACAGACAGACAGACAGACAGACAGGCAGCTAGGCAGCTAGAAGGAGACCGTCAAGCAGACAGGCAAGCAGACTGAAGGAAAGACAAACAGATAGACAATGTTATTTTTTGTCGCCAGGCGTTACGTCCACCGTCTCCGACTGGCTCTGGATGAAGCTGTCTCAAGTCAGCCTGGCTGGCAAAGGCTTCACCCTCATCAAGCTCCAAGAGCAGGTCAAGGAGAAGTTCGATTCCAACGCCTCGGACGACGCTGAATGCTTTCTCGTTTACATCCTCACCGGGCTTTTCGAACTGGCCCTCGAAAGGCTCGCGGAGAATACGAAATACCTCATCCATGCCGTTCACATGGCTGTCTGCCTGCAGCATTCCGACATTCTGATTACGTCCAACGACTCGCAAGGTGCCAGTAGATGTAGTATGCTTGGGTTGGTAGGATTTATACCTTAACATGTACTGTACAGTAATTAGTTTCATGAGTTAATAGATGTAAATTCGCTTTGAGTAATCGATAACAGCTGCGTTATTCTAAGAAAAGCTTATTTTTTTATATTGCCTAAACCTAATTTTGTTGTAGACTTTGCTGGGCATTTTAATTCTCACATTGTTTTAGTTTTAACATATTAAATCACCAGTCCGGCAAGTTAAATTCGGGAATAATTAATTAATGGACCAATTTTTTTGCAGAAGGTGGGGACTCTCCCATCGGATTGGACTTTATCGCCCTAATCAAAAGTCACGTCCGTCCCTTTCGGAAACAGACACCCGAAGCCGCAGTCGAATACTACTTCCACCTAGCACCTTTTCCCGCTCTATGTGCGATCGATGTCCGCTCCGACCACCCATTCCGCAGCATGTTTGAACTGTGCCTGTACAAACTGGCACGGGACACACGTAGTGCCTGGAAGATTTTCGGTGTCCTCGAGGATGCCGGAGAAGACGCCGGGGAGGATGTGCGACTGCGGCGCGGAGTGGTGCATAAATTCCTGACCGATCCGGAGGGCCTGATGGTGGCCGTGGCGAAGGCATTTGAAACGGAGGGAAGGTTTGAGGAGGCGCTGGTGCTATTGGAACTGGCTGGCCAACAGAGGATGCTGCTGCAGGCGTTGCTGCGGATCCTGTCGGCAATTTTGGTAGTGCCGGTGGAGGATGCGAAGCGAAAGTCGGTGTATGCGGTCGCCACCGCTTCCGCGAAACGGTAAAGCTGTCTGTCTGTCTGTCTGTCTGTCTGTCGGTCTGTCTGTCGTTTTGTCTGTCTATCTTAACGTTTATCTATGTACTAATTGTCTTTGATCATGTTCAGACTGAAGAAGAGTATTGAGGAAGAGAAGCTGATAGGGAACGTCTTCATTCTCCTGGATCTCATCACGTTTATCGACACTTTTGACCGGAAGCAATACCATCAGGCTGTCGTGATAATGAAAGAGCTGCGAATAGTTCCCGTTGATGCGGACAAAGTTCTGGAAGCGGTTCGTCAAACGGGACTTGATTAGTTCTTCCCGCTTAGTCAGAGTAATCGACGCACCTTTTTGGCATCTCTCTTTTGCTTTCAGGTGGACAATTACAAGAGTATATTGCTGACTGATGTCCGGCGTTGCGTCCCAGAAATGACGCTCTACACAATGCGCGCGCTGGTCAGTTGGTTTGCAGTGGAACGGGAGAAAACACGTGGTTATCGAGTTTTGTCGCGAAGTGCTTTGGAGTATCTGTCGTCCTCCCAGCTGATGGATTCCACGATCAGCCACGGGAACGAGTTGCAGATTGACCAGGTATATTGCACAGCTTTTGTGTTTGAGTTTTCTATCTACGTATCTTTATCGAATCCCCAATTTGTCTGTATGTCTGTTTGTCTATCAGCGTGTCTATCTGTCTGTCTGTTTGTCTTTCTGTTTGTCTGTCTGTCTGTCTGTCTGTCTGTCTGTCTGTCTGTCTGTCTATCTGTCTGTCTGTCTGTCTGTCTGTCTGTCTGTCTCTTTGTCTGTCTGTCTGTCTGTTTGTCTGTCTGTCACTATATCTGTTAGTCTGGCAGCGTGTCTCTCTGCATATTTGTCTTTCTGTGTGCCTGCCTGTCTCCGCATCGCTGCCTGCTTGTGGTGTGTCTTGAGTTGTATTGATCGGTTTGTCTGTCTGTTGTTAGATTGTGGCCTCAGTTCATAACCATTTCCGGTCTTACCTTGTTTCAGCTCCGCGAGACGTTTCGGCAATATTGCCTGGCGGTTCTGGAGTTCGCGCAGTCTATCCCGTCACCGCAGCTTCCTGACCTTCTGGAGACCCTCGTGAAGCTTGAATCGACCATCAGTGGGCCCTAAACTTCTATCCATAGTCTTTCTGAAATTTCTTGCATTTATTGTCTTTTGCTGTTAGCTCTTTTACCTTCAATGCTGGCCTTTTGATGCTGTCATCAAGAATCCTTGTCATGAAAGGCACTGAATTATAATTCTTATTATTTGTGGAATAAACAAGTGTTTGCTCCTAATCTGTTAAAAATCCATCTGAATCTGTCTGCCGGAGTATCTGTTATCTGCCAGACTGTCGACTTGTCTGTCTGCATGCCTGCCTGCCTTTTTATTTATTTATGTCTGTCTGTCTCTCTGCTTGTCTCTCTTCTTGTCTTTCTGTGTGTCTGTGTGTCTGTCTGTCGGTCGGTTTGTCTGTCTGTCTGTCTGTATGTCTGTCTGTATGTCT
>LRSR01012419.1:0-10955 GCA_001579985.1 Hypsibius dujardini | reverse complement strand
ACAGTGAATCCGATTGAACAGTCAGCCGATGACTGGAGGGGGTGGGGCTTAACTGTCCCTTGAGATCGGGGGAATACGGTTACTGTACGTACTCTGCCATGGTTGTAATATCGTAACCCTTTGTGCTGACCGCCGCAACGGCAGCTCCCAGTGTTAGACGGACCCGACCGGTCCGCGCGGATTCTTCATCAAACGCAGCTCGCAGTTCTGTAATCAGCGCCGCAAAGTTCGTCTTTTCCGCTGCGGTCGGGTACTCCCAATCCAGGTCCAGTCCGTCCAAGCCCCATTGCCGGAGGTTCGTCACGCAGGAAGCGACGAAAGCCCTTCGGCTCTCCGCGGATGACGCCATCGGCGGAAACTGCGACGACAGTGTCCATCCTCCCACACTGAGGATCACTTTGAAATCTGGATGCTGACGCCGCAGTGCGATGAGTTCTTTGAAGTTATCTGCAAAGAGCATAGAGACTAAACGCGCGTATACAGATCCGTGTCTGTACGTGTCTGTACGTGTCTGTACGTGTCTGTACGTGTCTGTACGTGTCTGTAGGTGTCTGTAGGTGTCTGTACGTGTCTGCACGTGTCTGCACGTGTCTGTACGTGTCTGTACGTGTCTGTACGTGTCTGTACGTGTCTGTACGTGTCTGTACGTGTCTGTACGTGTCTGTACGTGTCTGTACGTGTCTGTGCGTGTCTGTGCGTGTCTGTACGTGTCTGTACTTCACTTTCCGAGCCCTGAAACCAACGATTGCGGAGAAATTCCACTGAATCAATCAATCGACCCCCACATGGAAGATAATAACTGACGAGCTGGCCCTTATCAGGAGAACCTCCACAACGATAAACAATTTATCTATGTGGACTATACGCTGTTCTCTAAGATTAGATACGGAGTATATCGTGTGCACGTACAATCCAATTTTCCGATTCCGATTTCGCCCGTTTTGAGCGCTTCCAACTTCTATCCAAGTTCGCTGCCTGTGCTCCCTCGAAACATGACAAACACAGTGGCAAACAGTCTAGGGCTAAATTATATATTACATATATATAAATAAAGTACGTACCTATGAAGTTTACAAATTAATTTTAATTTTTACAAAAACACTTTTATTTTTTCAGCTAAATTTGTATTTTATTTTGTGGAGATGCTGGATGCGAGGGAATTGCAGAAGGATGCCGCCGAACGGGAGCCCAAGTCGCCCGGGGAAGGATTTATGACGCCAGGTAAGAGTGTGAGTGTTCGCTTGAGCCTGTTTAACGTTTAACGAAAACGGTACGATGCAGTCTTGTATGCTAAAAGGATGCTTGAGAAAATGAAATTTAACTGCTCTTTTACAAAAAAAAAGAAAAAAAAAGCTGCCCCGATCAAGTTCAGAGCTCATACAGATGTGTGATAATGCAAGATGAAATAATAGAAAGATGTAATAATGCTGTTTATGTTTATCGTTGGACCGGAAAGCCGCGTGAAAACGATCGGTGACGGCTGATTCTGCTTACTCCGTCGGAATCTACACTTGGACACTTTAAAAAAACTGCCGAAATTCGATTTTGATTTTTTTTGATGTTTTTTTTTATGCTGTTTTGGCATTTTGTTTTTACCCCTGACTGAAGTGTATTTCGCAAACCGAATCCTCACTAATTTCAAGATCTGTCAGTTGCGATCGTTCGAAACATAAATGAGCTTCGTATTGAGCCATCTAAAAAGCCAAATCGAAAGACAAAAATTTTTGTTTAAAATATTGTGGGAAAAAAAGTGCTGCGAAAGTTGCAGTTTTAACCTTTCTTGAAAGAAATTCGGGTCAAAAACCGGTTTTGTCGCACCCAAATTTTGTCTTGAAATTTTTATTCCACGAAAATAATTAGCGGATTTTTTGCTTGAACTAAAATCAAATGAACTGAACACTTCCAAACAGTGGCGCGCCGAGGGGGGGGTGTTTTGTTGATCTAAACCCCCCCCCCCCGAAAGTAAAAAAAAGGTGTCCCAAGGGTTCCCCATTAGAGAAAAAGACTATGATTGATTGAGAATCGTCATGCAATACTCCCCCCTTACGTTCTATCGGAAATATTTCCGATACAATAAAAAACACCCCCCTTAAACCAAAGCTCGGCGCGCCACTGCTTCCAAACTGGTCGGCATAAAAGAGCTTCAAAACAATTTATCCAATATTTTGCCACTTTCAGTTGTACTTCCCCGTATACGGGGAACTCAATTCATCTGCCGAATTATTTCGATGAAAAACAAGCCGTTGGTTCTTGAAAAACGTCAGTTACAGGGACAGAATAAATCGCGCACAGTTTCTACGATAAGCGCTCCACCGTGTCCACGTCTTAGTGAATGGAATGGAATTGTGACGTATATCAATCAAAATAGCCACAAGGCTTCTTATTCGTTTTCCATTTTTAGTATATTTTTTTTAAATTTTTTTATCAAAATTATTGTCACATTTGTTTGTCCGATTTATTTCTGATTTTTTGAACTCAAAAAATCGAGAAACAATGAGAGTTTTACCTCAATTAATAGATTGATTGATTGATTACCCCTAAACCGATGATTGAGCTCGAAACCTTTGTAGCAAGACCAACCCATCGCGCGTCATCTAACCGTGCTGGGAACGAGCTAAATAAGCATTTGTTTGTTGTTCGTTTACATTCCGCTCAATGTGTCCTTTCAATTATGACCATTATTTCTCATATTATTTTCGTGTGAAAGAATGTCGCCCTTTCTCGGACTGCTTTTGACCCTTCTTTCCTACGCAGCCGACTCTTCCGGAGCGAAGGACGCCGACTTGGAGGACCGCATTAGGAACCTTCTGGATCGGATGAGCCTGCAGGAGAAGCTCGGTCAGCTCCAAATGGCGCCCGGAAGTTTCACCAGCGGAGACCACAACCCGGCCATGTTGGACCTCGCTCGACGCGGTCTGATCGGAAGTGTGCTCAACGTCCGTGGCGCTCGCAACACGAACGAGCTCATCAGCGCGTCGCTCGAATCTCGGCTGAAAATTCCCATCTTGCTGGGCTTCGACGTGATCCACGGTTATCGGACGCTTTTCCCAATCCCGTTGGCTTGCGCCGCGACCTGGGACCTCACTGCGGTGGAACGGTCCACGGCGATCGCCGCGGCGGAGGCCCGCAGCGCCGGGGTCCAGTGGACTTTTGCACCGATGGTGGACCTGGCGAGGGATCCGCGTTGGGGTCGCGTCCAGGAGGGCGCCGGCGAGGACACTTTCCTGGGCGGGGAGATGGCTAAAGCTCAGGTTCGCGGATTCCAAGTACGTGCACATCTGATATAATAAAGTAAGGCTCCTTAATTTACAGAAACTAAATTGAAAAACCAAAAAAAATTAAATTTTTCGTAATTGTGTCTGTGTCTATGTCTGTGTCTGTGTCTGTGTCTGTGTCTGTGTCTGTGTCTGTGTCTGTGTTTGTGTTTATGTCTCTGTCTGTGTCTGTGCCTGTGTTTTGTGTCTGTGCCTGTACAGAATATTTCGACCAATATTTTTAAGGGCACGGATTATAGCCGCAACGACAAAATCATGGCCTGTGCGAAGCACTTCGCGGCGTACGGAGCCGCGGAAGCAGGACTCGACTACAACGCCGTCGACATGAGTGAGCGTCGGCTGCGGGAGATTTACCTCCCGCCCTTCAAAGCAGCGGCCGACGCGGGTGCTGGCTCCTTCATGACGGCCTACATGGACCTGAACGGGGTCCCCGCCACCGCGAACTCATGGCTCCTTCAGACGGTTCTCCGCGAGGAATGGCAGTTTGATGGGATGGTCGTCAGCGACTTTCTGTCGGTGTCCGACTTGATTACCCACGGTCTGGCGGCCAATCTCAGTGAGGCCGGACGGTACGCCCTCAACGCCGGGGTGGACGTGGAGATGGCCAGCACCTCGTACGGGCAGTTCGGAGCGGCGCTGCTCGCTGCGGGGCAGGTCTCCATCGAGACGATCAACGAACGCGTTAGCAATGTGTTGCGGGCTAAATTCCGACTTGGCTTGTTCAATCGACCGTTTCCGTTCGCAGACGAACAATGGGAGAACCAAACTCTGCTCAAGGTCGGGATGGTACACACGTGGCCATAATTTTGGGTGGCAGACTTTGAAGAAAGAGTGGTCAGAGTTCGAGCCAAAAAGAGTGGTCCGAGTTCGAGCCAAAAAGAGTGGTCCGAATTCGAGCCAAAAAGAGTGGTCCGAGTTCGAGCCAAAAAGAGTGGTCCGAGTTCGACCCAAAAAGAGTGGTCCGAGTTCGAGCCGAATTAAGTCACCGCGAGCACGCGCTCTTGACCAAAGGTGACCAGGCAACCTTCACTCAATTGATCGATTGATTGAACTTGTTTATTTTGGCGGAATTTAGAGCAGCTTGCTCAATCTAATTTTACCGATTGGTCGGGCATTAAATCAAAGATTCAGGAGAAAGCAGTGGCAAGTTTAACCAAGAGTGGCTCAAACTCAGTCCACATGATGGTTCGAACTCTGCCACCCAAAATTGTGGCCATGTGTGTATCAGCGTTACAAAATTAACTCAAATTCAATTTCAAGTCAAATTTTTTCGAAGCTCGGTTGCTTTGCTCGATTTCAATTCGAATCTGTTTGAATTGGTTTTTAAGGCGGAATTCCGGCAAGCGGCTCGCGAAATGGCCGCGCAGTCCTTCGTCCTCCTGAAGAACGACCGTCGAACCCTGCCCATCAACCTGGCGAAGATCCGCGCACTCACGTTGATCGGCTCACTGGCTGACGACACGATGCCGGATCTCTGGAAAGGCGACTCGAAAGCGGAGGACACGGTGACGATCCTTCAAGGCATTCGCGACAAGCTGAGTGCGGTGAGGTCCCCATCCGCGCCGCTGGTGTTCCGCTACGAGAAAGGCTGCGAACCCGGTTGCCCCTCCGACAGGGACTTCCCCGCCGCACTGGACGCGGCGAGGACCGCGGACTTTGTCATCCTCGTCGTGGGCGAGTTGGCGAACGCGTCCGGCGAGGCGGCCTCCCTCACCGATCTCAACTTATCCGGACGGCAACTGGACCTGGTGAAAGCGGTCGCGGACCTTGGCGTGCCGTACGCGGTGGTGTTGCGAAACGGTCGCCCACTCACCATCGAGTGGTTAGCTGAGAACGCATCCGCCATTCTAGTGACATGGCATCCAGGTCAGGAATGTTTACTTCTAAATAAAATTTTTTATTTTTAATTAAATTAAATTTTATTTGAATTGTATTTAAATTTTATTTAAGTTTTATTTAAATTTTATTTAAATTTTATCTAAGTTTTATTTAAATTTATTATTATTTGTATTTTCATATTTTTACAATTTCTTTTTGAAAATCCTTTTTTATTAAATTTAACTTGACACCTGATGTTAATCCAGGTACAATGGGTGGGGCAGCGGTCGCTGACGTGCTTTTCGGAGATGTCAACCCGAGCGGGAAACTGCCCATCACTTTCCCTCGCAATGTCGGTCAAATTCCCCTCTACTACGCCCATAAAAATCCGCCGAAGCCGGCGCCGCCCTTCACTTCCCACTACCTGGACTCGGTGAAGACGCCGCTTTATCCCTTCGGATTCGGTTTGAGCTACACCGCCTTCAGCATTGAGGAGCTTCGCTTAAGCGCCAGTCGAATTCGAGTCGGTGAGAGTGTCACGGTGAGTGTTGAGGTCCGTAACATTGGTCAGCGGGAAGGGCAGGAAGTGGTGCAGCTGTACATTCACGATCTGGTTGCGAGGATCACGCAACCGATTCGTCAGCTCAAAGCATTCCAAAAGATTTCCCTCACTGCCGGGGAGGTGCGTCGGATTGAGTTTGTTCTGGGATCCGAGGAGCTCGCTTATTTGGATCCGGAGTTCAGGATGACCGTCGAGCCGGGAGCGTTCGATGTGTATGTGGGGAATAGTTCTGACGCTACTTTGACTGTGAGACTTTTCGTCCATCCTCCTGCTTCATCGCATAGCCATGGATAGTATTGAAAAGATGTGTATAACTTTTACCCGGTCATTGTTTAATTAGCGCGGTAGGACCACAAGACTGCAACCTGTTGATTGTTGATTGGGTTTGCTGCAAACGTAGGACCACAAGCCTGCTGATTGTTGATTGGGTTTCCTTGTTTAATGTCAAATAGAAGTGGAGCCGTTGATTTCTTGATTCGTTTGGGTTTTCAGTCTCTGTGGCGTGAAACCTCTACACAGAAATGGTCAAGTTCAATCACTACTCGGACGAAGAACAAACGCGTATTTTAGCTCTCCGACCGGGTAGAATTATGGCTGTAAGAGTAGTGCTATAAACGGGCCGGGCGTTATTTTCTGTGTCTATGGGCAAAGTTATCGAGTGTTCTGCTTAATCGAACGCCGCTCCCCTCAACTGTGCGGCATTCTACAGTAATCGCTCAATACGCTGATCTTTAGTCATTTTTGTTGGTCACTAACCTTCGTCTTTCGGACTGCGTGTACTGATTGTATTATTGGTGATCTGTCCGAATGCGTAGATTAAAATGGTGCAGAGGTTGGGGTCAACGTTGGCTGGCAGGTATTTGCCGGGCACTGGTCGATAACGAGACCACGTGGTGAAGTAGCACGCGCGATGGGGTAGTATGAAAACGGGCTCTGGGAACGAATAAGGCAAATACCTTGTCAAAATACTTTTTTTCGTCAAAATACTTTTTTCGTTGAAATAATTTTTTCTTTAAAATACTTTTTTCGTCAAAATAGTTTTTTCGTTTGTTTTGTCCATATTATTAATAGAGTCGACATTTTTACCGGTTGTGTTGGATCGCGTGACGGACTCTAAACATGCAACGCGACTTGCAGAAACAAGGACTACTTGTACCATGATTATGGCGGTGGAAAAGTTCAACGGACAAATTCCAGGTGGTAATCGAATAGCCTTAATGTGACCCAAAAGGTGGTCCATCAGTAACAGCGAACTACCTGTATGCTGATCCAGTCAAATAAATAAATTAACAGCGTTTTCTGTAACTGAAAAACTGATCGAAAACAACACCAGAAAAACGACAAATCAAATAACTCTTTATTTCTCCTCTACGGTTATATTCGCTGGCTTCCTAAACGGATGCGGATGTCCGTTTCGTGAACGCACATTTGATTCTGATCACTTGAGTCCCCTATCTCTTGCATCAGAAAAGCCAGTCATGGGACAGGCGTCGCTAGCAATGGATTGATTGATTACGCTTCTCGTAATCAAGTCGTTGGCGTCCAACACTAAATTTGTTGTGTTGAATGTTCATCAACGACATGGCCACACCATGAACGACAAATGTGCCTGACCGAAACTAATTACAAGCTTTCTTTGATTTATTGTGAGGGGGATAGCGCGAACGCAGTCCCCCAACTATCAAAAATTCTGACCCCCTGCCCCGATCTTTTTGACCGAAGAGGCCACCTTCATAGAACCGGAAGTGCAATGGTTCCACTCCAGTGAGGGTTGGGCATACTTGAGCGCCACAATCCCGGGTCCAGGTAAGTATGAGTTGCTGTTAGTACCGACCCATTTATTTGAATCTCCAGTATACTTTTCACAACCTCCTTTATAGTAAAGTATTGCTTCAATAATTCAAGCTGACATTTATACTATTACACATTTTTGTAAATGTTTTATTAATGGCATTATTTTTATTATGGTTGTTATTTGTTTAAAATAAATGAAAAAACCCAAACTGTGTTTATGCTTGTTGTTTTTAACGTTGCCTTGAAATGTGCTCAATGAAGTTGTTAATGCCAATCACAGCCAAACTCAACTGACTGTTTGATTTTGATTGATTGATTTAGGACCACGACTCTACCAAATTGTGCAACCGAGGCCGCGACTGACTCAAATTAGCTGCTTCAATCCTACTGAATATTCCTATCCATTGGAATTACTTCCTGAGCAAATCTCTTTCGCCTTACATCTACGCCGCCTTTAATTTCCGTCACTATCTTTAACCATGAGCAGTCAGAAGGGCAACGCAAAGCGTACCCGACCTCAAAAATATCAAAACCAAACGGTTTACAAAAAGGTGCGTTTCCATTTTAGTTTGTCATGGTTGTAAGCAATTGATTCATTGATTTGCGTCTATACGGAATTGCATGAATTAATTCGCTTGATTGATTGATTCGATTGATTGATGGCTGTGTAATTGTTTTGCGTCTATACGTACTTGCATGAATTGATACGCTTGATTGATTGATTCGCTTGATTGATTGATTCGATTGATTGATTGATTCGATTGATGGCTGTGTAATTGTTTTAGGATCTCTACGGAACGACGGCGGTGACGAAACAGCTGGACAACATCCGGATCGAAGGACTCTGTTCACGCTGTACCCACATCATCGAGTGGAAAATTAAGTTCAAAAAGTACAAAAAACTCACGGCACCTGCGATCTGGTAAGAGAAGGAGTTCGCTTTTCAGAGAAACGGAACAGGTCCCGCGTTTCTCTTGCGGCTTCGCTGAGTGATTGCTCTTTTCGCAGTGTCAAGTGTAGTGGAAGAAGCATCAAAGAGGCCTATCACACTCTCTGTCGACCGTGCGCTGCGGATGCGGATAAATGCCCGAAGTGTTGTCAGCCTCATCACTCCTCGGCTTCTTCTCCAGCGGAGACCTCCTCGAGGAAATTACCCTCGCAATCTGATCAGACGACCCCGATGAGTCTTCCTCCGAGCAAACTTTCGGAAGAACAACTCAGTTCCTCTCCAGGGAAAACTATTCCGGCCCTTTCGTCGGATGAAGAAGACAATTCCGACTTTTCTGGCACCGACGAGGATTCAGACAGCTGATCATTCGATTGATTGATTGATCTAGCTGATCCATCGATTGATTGATTGATCCAGTTGATCAATCGATTGATTGATTGATCCAGTTGATCAGTTTGTCCAAGTGCGCACTTAGACTTTTTCCTGTCTTTAGTTACATTGGACAAAGCGGAAAAACGTTTTCCTAGCGATTTATTTTGTCATCTTTCTTCTTACTGGTGGTTCGAACACTGCTCTAAGACTGCGAACTGCGAAAGACTCAAACAAGAATATGGCTTCCGACTAAACGATTCTCCTCGTCCAATGACTGATTAAAATTCCATTCGAATCAACGGAATTCAACGCAGTGGCAGTTTTACGAGCGATTTACCGTCCCATCTTATTTTTAAAAACAATTTTCACGTCCTTTGAGAAAGGGAAAGGCATGAAAAAAGCAGTGCGATTTCACAACGATAAACACGAGGTCGCTGACAGCTCCTCCAGCAAAACAGCACGGAATCAACAGCATCTCTTCGAAATAGCCGCAGCACCGTCGATTATGTTGCGTAAACGTATTTTCTTTGTGAAATCAAACAGCGCGGAGAAGGAACCCCATCAGAATGAAGATATTCGCTGGTGGTGTCGCAAAAAAACATCGCACGTCGAGGTCGCTGACAACTCCTCCGCAAAACAGCACGGAATCAACAGCATCTCTTTGAAATAGCCGCAGCACCGTCAATTCCGTGGCGTAAAAGTATTATCTTTGTGAAATCGAACAGCGCGGCGTCAGAATGAAGATATTCGCTGGTGGTGTCGCAAAAAAACATCGCGCGTCGAGGCGATCATCACTTCTCCAGTGGCACAAAATTCAGCAACTTCTCGATGAGATCAACGTGTCCGAGTAGCATCCGGCGACAACAGTAGCGTTTCAGCTTCAGGGCGTCCAGGGCATCTCCTTCCTAGAAAGCAAATCCAGATGGAAACTTTGACCAGCCGAATTTGAATTATTCTTCCCGAAATTCTCCTACCTGGTAATCGTTCGACAGGAGATTGAGATAGGCTTCCCATTTATCGCCCAGCACCTTTCCGCAAGTGAAGCAGCGTACAGGAATGATCATTTTTGCGTCGAGCGGTAAGAAATTCTGGCTGACTAACAGAATTCGGGGAGATCGAGAAAATGTTTTGAAATTTGCTGAAGAATAAAATAATTTGAAAGATGAATAAGCCGAAATGCGAGTGCATGGCGCGCAGTGTGCACTGCATATTGTCACAGGGCACGCACATCGCCGTGCGCACTTTGTTAGATAAGCACACGTCCCATTGCTTGATCGAAATATTGATTGATTGAAAAAGGACTTTCCAAGAGTGCGCGAGTACTGTACCTTTAAGTTTTAGCATATGCTGAACCTGAATCGGAGGGCACTCTTTTGTCAAATTTTAAGGCCGAAACAAACAAAACCATTGAGGTAGTAGTAGGTGAAGTGGGTGCAACGCAATTCGGGTGAAATCGGTAAAAAAGAACCAACAAAGAGAGGCGGAAGCGCAGCAAATAATTTCAAACAAAACTGTTAAAGACCAAATATCCGGTTATCATATCATATCAATATATGAATCAATCAATATTGTATCAATAAATACTATTAACTCTTATATCCTGCCACCTCCCACACTTGGAGGGCATCACCGGTTTGGCAAGGATACACCCGCATGCCGTCCGGACTGCTGGTGTCCACAGCCGCGCTGAGGCACATGTTAAATATTACGTGGACGATCTGTTTTGTCGCCGGGTCGTACTTCCACTCCTGATACTCCTTCCTCCGATGGCACGTGTTCATCCGAATCGGCGTGGATGAGCTGGACGTGTCTAAGCACAACTCGTCATTTTCAATCTCTCCGTTGGCCGTGAAGGCCCACGCCTGGTTACCGCCAAAGCCGTGGCACATGCTGGATGAGACAGGCTCGCCTGCAAAAAGTAAGAAAATGCAATATTAAAAGTATCCGCGAATAGAAACTAACAATAGAAACAGACAGGGAGACAGATTATGGAGAAAGAGAGACAAATGAACTATGCAGAGACAAGTATTAACAAACTGACAGACATAGACAGTCAGACAGACAGACAGACAAACAGACAGACAGACAGACAGACAGTCAAACAGACAGGCAGACAGGCAGACAAACAGACAAACAGACAAACAGACAGACAGACAGACAGACAGACAGACAGACAGACAGACAG
>LRSR01012418.1:0-29222 GCA_001579985.1 Hypsibius dujardini | reverse complement strand
AGTAAAGATCAATATTTTAATCTCGTTCCAAAACATATGATTAATCTAATTGATTGTAATTAAATATTGATGGCCACGGTAAGTAGAGGTTATGTCGTAAGAGCCGTAGTACAGTCAGGAGAAGTTGTCCAGAGAAACGCGATTTCATGTAACTTTTTTTCTCAAATAAAACTAATCGCACCATCTCTCACTGATTGTAAAGCAAGATAGGATTTCTTCTGCTAAGCGTAAACAGTAGGACGTGTTGTTTTTGGATGCTTTGTCTCTTGGCCAGATCGAGAGTCTTTTAGGCCGAGAAGACCGAGATAAGGGCTAGACATTATAAAAAACTTCCTGCCCACAGATGTGACATACTGATGTGAAGTGGTCTCGCAGGGTTGCGCGGTACGTACTGACCTTTGGGTGAGTAGCAAAAAAACCCGATTCGAAGTCTCACAGTGCTTAAGAACATTATCGCGACACGGTTAATGAATTTTCATTATTATCATATTATGAAAATAAAAGGTTATCTTAATGGGAAAGATTACTGTGATTAACATTTGAAGAAAATAAAAATGTGCATGTGCAATACAAAACGCAATTCCTTTTCCTTTCAAACTTGAAAGTAGAACACAAAGAAATTCTTTACACATAGACCGTATGGTGTGTGGTTGTTGAATGCTTGA
Organism: Hypsibius dujardini; assembly: GCA_001579985.1. Taxonomy (NCBI): domain Eukaryota; kingdom Metazoa; phylum Tardigrada; class Eutardigrada; order Parachela; family Hypsibiidae; genus Hypsibius; species Hypsibius dujardini. The sequence continues at coordinate 28,557 of LRSR01012418.1, read as the reverse complement.
CCCAAGCCAAACTGCGTTCAGTCTCAATGTCTACACTCGAAAACAAATGCGGAGTTCGCGAGGTTGAAAGTGTAAAAAAAGCCGCGTGATAAATAAATGGCGAATAACTTTTCCAGTATTTCATTCGCCTCCACTGGATCAAGCACGCGGGTCAAACAAAATACGGAAATGTTACACAGATCAAACTACGATGCGAAGGGTCAATTTTTCGCATTGGAAAACCGTGCGGCTCTATCATTGACAAATTACACACAAGTATTTTTGCTCCCGCAAATTCTTTACTAAATTCTTTTCTTCTTTACTCTCTAAAGAAATTAACTGTTTCATAAATTACACCTCTAATTTTTGTCGGGGCAAAAAAATTATAGTGTCCAGCCCTTTTAAAATTTACAATCCCTTCTGAATCATTCTTGTGCCCATAATTTTCACGCCACTATATTAAGTTGGAAGCTGTAACAGCGCAAACAATATTCTACTTTCCGAACCACTTTGGAGCTATTGTGCAATCAGCTCAGTCAAAAGAAACCGGAGCTGATTGGTTGCAAAAATAGGAGACCACAAGACTGCACGTGCTTGATTGCCTGATTTTCAATGATGTGTTTTCACTTTCGTTTTCTCTCTCTTCTCTTTGGTCAATTCATCGTTATCGCCAGTTTTTCTGCGAGTCGTAAAACTTTTTTGTCTCGAAAATGAGGAAAAAAATGTGTTTTCCCAACAGTTATTCTCGCTAGACATTATGCGAGAATCGGGTGATTGACTACTTGATTGAAGTACTTCAGGGTTTCTGGTCGTCGGAACTAATTTACTGGGGGGGGGGGGCCAAGAATCAGCACCAGTTGATCGGAATTCTACGGTAATAAAAATAAATCTTACCAGCAAGATGCTTGTCGACGCGAAGTACGACAGGCTCCTGACGAACCCGTAGACCTTGCAGAGCGACCAGCCCAGCAGTTGATCCCCGAACACCCAGTCCTCCCACACCAGCTGCAGCAGAAGGTGTTGGCCCATGCAAAAGAGCGCCACCATCAGATCCGCCACTGCCAGATTGGCCAGGAAGAAGTTGGTTTTCGATCGCATCTTTTGCTTCTTGTGCTTGATGATGATGATGAGGACCAGTGCATTGCCTGCACAGATAACTTTTAATAATAATGATCCCTACCTCAATGTCCATGCACAATAACTTCGTCAACTTTTGACTGAACGGTTTTCATTGCCTTCTCTACTAACAAAACTCGCACACAATTTTTGCGCAGTTTTCTACAAAAACAGTTCAGGATCTGCCAAGAAAAATGTGTACACAAAAAATTGAGATTAATTTCCCACAGAAATGTTATAAAATTTTGTCATTAAAAATTCGATCACTAATTCACGTAATTTTTAAGGAAAATTTCGTCAAATTTTTCAGCAACTTTTAGCAAATTTTGATACCAACATTGAAGCATTTCTCTACCCAAAATTATAGTCGAGTAATTGATAATGCATATTTTTTTTGCCAGATCTTACCGAACAGGCATAAAACGTGAATGCAGACGTAGAGGACGATGATGACCGCCGTGGCAGCCGGGCCATTAGCATGCGACATTGCTGTCTCTTCCGCGGTGGATGTCTCCGTGTCGTTCGCCGCGGCACCAGTCACGTTACTTTCCAACCTGAGGACCTCCATCAATGATCGTGTGACTGCGGCCGTCGTCGCTATTAGAACAAATCAAGACAGCAACAAAGAAACGGCGAGTCGTCCTCCAGCAGCAGAAAGAGAAAGAAAAAATATCAAGTGCTGATATAAACGCGGGTACCGCCGACGACGATGATGAGGAAGGCACAGAACGAGAAGAAAGATAAATTACACCAGACATTCCAAACAGCGGAGTAGCAGCAACAACCCAGACAACGGCCTGAAATTCGATGAAGAATGGAAGCTATGGCAGCAGGCAGTTGCAGTAATCGAACAACAAGAGTAGAACCGCCGACCGACGATTGCTTCGGGGTTCATCCTTTTTCAAGTGGTTAGGTGCTCCCGGCGGAGAGCTGTGTGACTGTTGATGCTGCTAGCCTTTCCACATAATAAACAGATAGATCCAAGGGGTACTTTTCAACTTTTCATACATAACTTTTGTGAAAAAAGTCCGTAGCAAATTGGCTACAAAATGCCAGACTAAAACCGATTATGCACGGATGAAAATGGACGAATAACTTCCTGAAAATTTGAGCATGTCTCGGGAGGAAAAATTAAGGAAGATGGGCAGACAAAGGTTTCGATAAATTCCAAGGCATGTGAATTGCAAGATGTCGCAGGGAATCAGATTGCAAAAAATGGGTAGTGTTTTCGATTCTCTGCTTAAAGTTGTAGATACGTTGCCGTACCGTATTCTCACTCACTCAACTCAAATCGAACACAACAACCACACCGCAGTGTGCGGGGAAACTATATATCTTCTTCCGATGGTCCGCGAAGATGGTTGCGCACACTGATTAAGCACGCAACACATACAGAGAGGTACGCATGCATGTATACACACGGAGAGGGTACCTCGGCAAAGTCGATACAATATAATTTGGTCAGTGTAGCAGCGATGTCTGACTGCGGGTTCGTACCTTCTTCACGCACCATTGGCGATTGGCTAACCCTTCTCTCTCTCTCTCTTTTTCTGGCACTACAGCATAAAATTGTGTCAGATCACCAGAGGATGATAACGGGTCTTCGAATTCGAATCGTGTCTTCCTATAACACTGTCTCGGGTGCGATGCTTCAGGCGCCGTCTCTCGCGTGTCTGTCGCTGTGCTTGATTGGTTCCCGACTGTAATTTTAGAATTACTACCGCAGTACCGAATACCCCGTGTGTAAAATTTTACTACGCGGCAGACTTTGATCGAGCCGGCAGAAAAAGCGTTCACAAACGTATCTCTCCAGGATAATAATGATAATAACAACAGTATGTGTGTGTGTGTGTGTAGCATCAGCTGTCTGAGTATACTCGAACTTGTTTTTTCAGACTAAACAGGGAGGCAGTGTATTTCGAACATACTTATTCGTTGTAGTACGTGTGTGATATGGAGACTGGAACTTTGGCCTCTAAACTGCTGGAGAGATGGCTGTCTTGTGGGCGAAGGTTAGGTTGACCACAGCTTAAAGGGGCTCAAGCATTATCCAACTGGATGGGATCGACACTATAGTGTGTGTGTTTAATTTGGTGCGGGCCTCCGGACATTCACTCGTCGGTGGTGTCGCGGTTCTTCAAAATTCCTAGGCGGAAACACGTTCTACAGGCAGGGAAGGAACAGCTGACTGACTGACTAACGGTTGGTGTGTATGTGTGTGTGTGCACGTCTCAAGCGTAGACTAGACAAATCAGACTATTGCAGTATTGTACGTGTGGGATTCCAACAAAGTTGTGTTGTTGCTTGGCATTTACCAAGTGTGCCAAATGAAGTAACAGCCAGAGCCGAAACTGATATTCTGTGGTTTGAAAGCAAGTCGGTACGCGACGACCCACACAGTCAAGCAGTCGTTAAGTGGAGCAGACACAGTTCTTGACTGCAAAACGAGGAACCGATTTAAAACTAGATAAACCTAGACAGACAACAGACAGACAGGCAGACAGGCAGACAGACAGAAAGAAAGACAGACAGACAGACAGACAGACAGACAGTACAATTATAGGCCAGACCTACTAACTTAAGCCATGTTACGTAATCGGTTCTTTAATGTGCGATGGTACTGATTTTGGTTTGAAAAAGCCGTGGTATACCCATTCTTATCGTAAAGAAAGCGATTATCACAAGAGGGAATTACTGAGCCCTAACCGATGAGGTTGTTTTTGTTCATATATGTTTCATAAATTCCTGGGTGGCTCACTGCGTTTTTGCATGTCAATCAGTCCATTTAGTCAGCGGTTCACCAGAAATTCAAAAATGGCTAAGGCCGCGGTACAATCGACCTCGTAGTTTTTTTCCTAGGACTGTCAAGGAATCCTACGTTAGGGTAGTCAGCTAACGGTAGCCGTCGAAGAGCATGTCTGTATGTTTATCCCTCTATCTGTCAACGTGAAAGACCTGCAAGCCTATCTGACTGTCTTCCTGATGATGGTCTCTGTCTGTACACTTTTTGACTTTACTGATTAACTCCGTGATTGTCTCAATTTTAACCAGGATTATGACTGTGCCTGTGCGCCTGAGGCTTCCGGCCAGGCTCTAGTACATGGACTTTTCAATGCCAAAATAACATTTTGTAGTGACAGTCCTCCCCCAGCCGCTTTTGCGGCTAGCTCTCATCGTCGGACGTCCTCTAGATTTCATCCAAATCGCCCCACGCGACGTGTGACAGTACGGTATACCACCCAGTCGGGTGACCAGCTACTTGAATTCGAAGTTCATTCACATGAATAACACTTGGTACTGCGAAAAGTCGGCACGGAGACTTGGCATTCGAAATGCGAATATGATGAACGGCAACTCGAAAAACGTTCTTGGTCTAAAGGAACGGCGTGGGTGTGTGTAATCAGTAAAAGATCAGACAGTCAGTATGTCAGCGATATAAGGAAGGAATTTAGGAATTATATGAAACACCGAGACTTGAGACCAAATAATAAACAGAAAAAAACCAGCAGGTGGAATGACGACGCATGGTAATGGTATGTAACGACAGACATAAAGCCCAATAAAACAATATATACAGAGAAACATGGAGGTGGGCGGACTAACCGGCAGACAACCAGACTGACAACCCTCCAAGCAGACAGACAGACCTAGACAAACAGATAAACGAATGGACGGACGAACATAAAGACGGACAGACCTAGACAGACAGACCGAGCGACAGAGAGAGAGACAGAGATCGATAGACTGACAGACAGACAGACAGACAGACAGACAGACAGACGGACGGTCAGACAGACAGACAGGCAGGCAGGCAGGCAGATGGGCAGGTAGACAGTCTAACAAACAAAAAAACAAATAGCAGAACACGGTAGCTTAAAAATGAAATCTTCACAAACCACTCGTTCGTTTGTTGGTAACCTCTCCTTTTCACAAACTCCGTCAACGTGCAATTGCGACTACCAGTCAATTACCGGGACCATGAAGGAACCATCCTGCACATTTGACCAATTCTCTACTGAATTTTTCTAGGTGATTACAATTGTCGGAATTACAAATTCATGACATGTTTTCATCACCGGAACAAAGACAATTCTAACCCCCTCAGGTACTAGCAATGAAAATGCGGATCAGAATGAATAAATACAGACAGCCCGGGCTGTCGCCTACACATAAGCACTCGCAGCCATATGCATATTTAAATCAGAACGTTGACGTCCTTAATTTACTTTCATTCTTCATATCCGAAATTCGAGCGCTTAATATAAAAAAGTACCTTTCGGCGAAAAACGTCATGGAAAAAAAGACCAAAAGACCACATCCCATTCCAAGCATAGGTCTCAACTCTCAATGAACTATCCGAGCTCCGTCAAAAGCACCTTCCCAGTTTACCCTCACTTGTTAAGTAGTTAGGCTAAAAACTAGCACGCACACAAAAAATAGGCCCAACATGGGAAGAGGTGATTACCGAATACAGGCCAAAGACCATCAACCTCTGTAGGTCACACTCTACGGTACATTACATACCGTGCAGTACCAATACAAGGACCACCACTATTCAAAACTCTCGCATTCAACCCAACCGGGCAAGAGTAGAAGAAAAAAAGCCCCACATGAAAAAGCCACATAAAGTGAGGAAAAATCATAAAGTGTCAGCAAATTGCGTCAAGGCACACACACATACAACCAACCAACCGGCCGAACCCACAAAAAGACGCAATCAGGTTTTGGTGCGTCCTCAGAGTCCGCAGCAGACTCGAATCAGATCCTACGGGTTACGAAGGGGACTCTGATCCTCAATGCCCAAATTGGCGTACACGGCGTGGCCGGCCTCGCCGATCTGATAGGCCTGCACCACACTCACAAGTTCCGCTTCCGACTTGGCCAGGTCCAGGCAGCGCTGGTAGTGCTCCTTTGCCGCTTCCATGTTCCCGCTGGGGCATGGAACGGCAAAAAATACGTTTCAGTTGGCAGACAAACCAATTTACCTTAACAGAAACTAGTCGAAAAGGGGTGCTCCCGCTTCGTTCTTACGCTTGAAGTTCCAGGTCCATGATCAGCTCGACGGCGGGGCTGTAGTTCGGGTCGGCAAGGAGGGCCTTCGCTAGGAGTGTCTGTGCGACATCCTTGTTCTCGTGCCACATCATCTCCAGCATGCTGTTAGGCAAGAATAGTCAGTTGACATTTGGAGGTGAATGCAGGCAAGGGGATTAAATCAATGACGGGCAGATAGTGAGCTGAACAATCAGGGGCAACGAGACAGAAAGACAGAAAGACAGACAGAAAGGCAAGCAGGTAAAGAGGTGTTTAAGCAAACACAGGCAAATAAATTGCCAACCTAGTTTAACAAACAGCCAGGTGGACAGGCAAGCAGGCAGGCAGGCGGGCAGGCAAGCAGATAGACAAACTGAAACAAACAAACCGGACGAGACATGCCGTCAGATTTTCAGGCCCAATGATAGGCAGACAGTCAGAGAAAGTCAGTTAGTTAGGTAGTCAAGGTACATACAGACTGACATACAGTCACACAGACAAACCAAAGGAGAGAAAAAGACAGGCAGGCAGACGTACAGACAGAGAGACAGATGAAAATGTAAGTAAGTACATAAACAGCCCAGCAGACTTCCCAAGCATGGAAAGCAGATAAATGTACGTACGCTTGCTGAGTGAAGACAACGGCATTGTGGGAATCGTCGTTGGGGAGAAGAGCGCGCTTGTAGAATATTTCTGCTTTCTCGAAATCTTTCATCTCCAGATACAGCTAAAATGAAGGATACCCTAGCTTAAAGCAAATCCATAATGATCTGGGAAACAAATGGGAGCAGATAGACTGTTCGTACCTGACCAAGCAGAACGAATGCTTCAGATGAGCCGAGCGTAGAAATTTGCTCTTCCAGTGTGGCGAACGGGCGCATATCGGATGGATTCTGGCTCATCCGGATGCGAAATTCAATGTGGGCAATGTGAAAGGTGCAAGTCGAGTTATTGTTGCCCTGAAGCTCTCGGCACTTGCGGAAATCTTTGAGACATTCCTCGAACTGGTTGAATAGCATGTAACACTGCGGAGAAATAAGCACCAAGGCGTCCTTACCGGTACAGATGCATATCCCTCCATCCAACTGTCGGTTTGTCGGTTTGTTTGTCTGTCTGTCTGTCTGTCTGTCTGTCTGTCTGTCTGTCGGTTTATCTCTCTGTCTGTCTATCAGTCTTTTTGTGCCCATCTGGCTGTTCACAGCCTGTCTAACATTCAGGTTTACTGAAAGTCTGATTGTGAGTGTGTCTCCGGCACTCGCCTACCGTGTTCGTACCTGAGCTTTGTGGAAGAAGATATCCGGATTGGAAGGATCCAGTTCTGCTGCATCATTCAGGCGAGACAGAACCTCGTCCGGCATCACTTGGTCTTGCAGCAGCAGACATGCCAGTTTGATACGGGCATTCGATTTCTCCTGCGAGAAGACACGGCATGTCTCACAACAGTACAACACCTCAAGGAAAACTCTTTAATCCCCTCAATACTTTTAAAGTCGCGTGGTCGGATTGTGCGACGTAGATCAAGTCAGTCTTCGCCTCGGTCGTGTTGCCGTACAAAAAGTGCATGGTGCCGCGCAGTAAACGTGGAATGGTCCGCTGATCAGCTGGGCAGGTGTCCAGGGTTTCCGTGCACAGGCCTATCACCCGGTCGTAGTTGCCCTTGTCCAATGACACTAACGCTAACTGTATCCTAAAAAGAATTAAAAAGTTGCTGTTTGGCGATGTTATAGCGACCTAATTTATTTAGGACAATCACTAAAACGATTTCCTATTTATAATCTAAATTTCGATAATATTTTATATATACATTTTTTAAATGATTTTTAGGAATAATGTACCGAGATAAATCTGTTTCGTCCTGCGACTGGCCGATTTTCTCGAGCTCGGCCTTGAGGGGATCCTGAGTGAAGCCGTGGTTGAATTGGTGCACAAAAGTTCGGCTCAGTTTCGGACGATGATTTCCTGCCTTCCGTTCCTGCCGAAGGAAACACTTCCAGATAAGATACCGTACCCAGAGTGGTACTTTTCTGGCGACTCTTTAGGCAACCTGATGAGGAGCACTCACTTTCATGACATCATGTGAAATCTTTTTGGCCAGATCGTTGAGCAGCTTCTCAGATCGTTGGCGATAGTCGTCGTTCTGGAAACTGGTTAGAATCGAAGCCGCCACCAAGTCTGTATAGGTGAGATGGCCGGTCAACGCAGATAGCTGATAGACGAATGAACGACAGGAACCAGAGAGACAGATGGCCGCAAAGGCAGTCTATGCAATCCGACAGACAGACAGACAGATAGACAGGCAGACACACAGACACAAAGATACCCAGACAGAGAGACAAACAGACAGAACGACAAACAGACAGAACGACAGACCGCCAGAAAGGCAGGCAGGCAGGGAGGCAGTCAGTCAGACAGACATACATACAAACAGACACGCAGACAGACAGAAGGGCAGACAAACAGACAGACAGAACGACGAAACGACAGACAAACAAACAGACAGACAGACAGACAGACGAGACAGGTAGATAGTTAGGCAACCCATCCAGACAGATAAAAAGGCCGAAAGATATACAAACAGGCGGACAAATAAGCCGACAGGAAATCAGGCAGACAAACAGGCGAAAAGCAATCCACAGGTTACCGTAAACGGCTTCGTGGAGTTTCCCCGCTCGTTCCAGTGCGCGACTTCTCCTCGCATACGCTTTGGCATATCCCTTGTCAATCTGCAAAATTTCACAACTTCAACATGGAACAAATATAGAAATTAAAATCAAACGGCTCTGCACTCGGTACTGTTACGCAATGAGCAGCCTTACCCCGATGGCAGCCGAGCAATCTGCGACCACTTCCTCGAAGTGTTTCTGGAAGAGGTGAAAAAGAGTGCCAAAGTTTCGCATATACTAAAGCGCTTTATTTGAATGCCAGAATCTCAATACCATACCAGTTGTTCATTGCAGGCAGCTCGATTCTGGAGATTTTGCGCGAGATCGAGGTCTTTGTAGTTGCTCTGCATCGCCAACTCGATCGCTTCCGTGTAGGACTTTTTCGCATCCATGTATCTGGAGCAAACAATTCATTTTAAGGTGTTTCCCAAAAACTGCATACACACGTTGGAGATAAAACGTCCCAGGGGAAAACTCGCACTCGCACATTGCCAATTAATCAATCGATCAAATTTTCAAAAGAACCCAAAGAAGGGAATGAAAACAAACAATAATCAAAGGATTGTTTTACTAGTGTTCCCGCCTTCACGGATACTTTAATAACAATAATGACAAAAAATGGTTCATATTTTCAAATTAAAATGTGAATTGTAAATTAATCTGAATATTTTATATAATTTTCATCATTTAAGCAACCAGAAATAAGTTGACGAAAGCAAAACAGGAACAGACAATCAACCAATCGATCGCAAATACAGCCACAAAATCATCATTTCCAGCCAAGTGATCAATCAACTGCTGCCGACTCACCGCTTATCCCGAAATAGCTTGTTTCCCTCATTCTTCAAGTACGCAATCTTTTCCACCAGCGTTTTCTACAAAAACAGATTGCCATTTCCGCGCAGCATCAAATAAGAAAGCGGACTGACCGGCTCCTGGAATTTCATCGGGGAGAAAACGGGGGTCGAACCGGCTGAGTCACCCGCTCCGAGGTGTCTTCCATGCTGCGCTTTGGATCCACCGCTCGGAATGCTCCGCTTCATTCCGACGGGTCGTTTCTTCTGCTGGGAATAGTACCAATAGGCCCCGCCGACCGTCAGCGGAACTCCAATGACCAGCGCGATCAGCCATTTCGGCCAAGTTGAGGGGGAACTGAGCGACCATGTGGATGTGGAAGCGATTGATGGCGTCACGGCCGGCATGGCGGTTTTAATGGGCTCCGGTGTGGAGGAAGAGAGCGCACGAGGAAGTGTGGCACGACGGGACATTGTGCAACATCAATAACAGAAGGGGAGATGGGAAGGGAAGACCATGCATTGACATTGAGAGCGACAAGAAATAAATGACGTCGAATAGTTCGTTTGTTTATGTCTTGACTCTTGTTATTCAATCAGGTTGACTGAATCAGCCAATCAACGAACTTGAGTTAAAAAAATGTCTCTTTGAGCTTTGTTCCCAATCTTAAGCTACATGTTCTTCGCCCTTATACTCTTGTTCTTCAATCCATCCCGGGTGGTTGGCGGCACTTTGCCCATTTAACTAAAGCTTTTTGTTCTTTAAACACCCCTTCGCATTCAATTCAATCCAACAGAATCAGGAATAGTAAGAATTGGAGTTTAACAAGTGAGTAAGACTTTCACTCATGCCAAACTTTTAAAGTCTAACGTTATTTCCGCCGCGGTTGTGCTGTGTTGGCTGTGGCAGGTCCGTCTACATGGAGGAATGTTAGCAATGGTGGGGGCCCATACTGTTCCTGGACTACTCAAACGGATTCACCTTGGAGGACCTGTGCAAACGATCTACCAATTCTAAAACGACGATGAGTAACTCTGCCCGTGATCGTTAAGAGTTGACAAGCCGTGAGCTCACGTTTCAACCAGAGTTCACCCATTTTGGGATTTCGGCTCCCATCCATTCCCACTCCACTGCCAGGCCGGGCCCACCCATTCCCATCCCATTTTCCAAAAATTATCCCATTTCCCATTTGGCCGAAAACAAACCCCATTTTCCGTTCCCATTCGGCTTTACCCGAACCCGTTACCGTCGTAGCAAACACCTCTGTTCATAATCTGCACGGAAACACACAACCGAAAAATGAGCAACTAAAAGCCCGCACTAATCTAAAGTGAATTCTCCCAACGAGTCGAAAATCCAGCTGTTAACTTTCGTGAACAGTCTCATCTCGAAATTACCGTCCCCCGTTCGAAGGCGCCAGTCACTCAACAGAAACCCTGCCAGCCTAAAAACTCTTTCCACTCCAGCCGTGGTTGCCGTTGCACACAGCACTTGCCACGCCATCATTCCCAACCGTTTGAAACGACTCTCGTTTTTCTTCCAATAGACCAGCGGGTTCCAATGATGTCCTCCAGACGGTTTCGATGGGTCGTCCAAGTAAAGTTGTATTTCAGCTTCGGCGCTCAGTTCCGCTGCGCTTTCCGGGTATTTCTCAATGTCCACGACCTTCCGCTTTCGGATAAGCGAGAACTTGTACTTTCTCACACGGTGCGACACGTGGTCGCTATTGCGATTTGAGACGGTGTTCTTTCTTCATGATGACCATTGATTGATTTCCTGAATTCCTCTCTTTTTCAACCAAAAAATCGTAAATCCCCATTTCCACCCATTTTCGAAAATTCTCATCCATTCCCATTCCATTTCGAACGGCTCCCATCCCCATAAATCCATTTCCATTATCGGGAAATGGGGAAAAATGGGCCCAATGGGAGCCCGATAAAAAAAATGAGTGAACTCTGGTTTCAACTAACCGCATAAGGATAAAGTTAATCTACTCTACCGTGCAGGCATGTTTCCAATACAGATACACATATCATTAGCGTCAGTTGGCACCTGTCAGGAGAATCAGGCAGGTGGGCAGATACTATAACAGATAGACAGACAAATAACCAGACAGACAGACAGACAGATAGACAGACAGACAGACAAGGAGACAGAGAGACAGAGACAGAGATAGACACAGACAGACAGACAGGCATAACGATAAATAGTCAGTCAATCAGACAGACAGAAAAACAGACTAAGTAATGCTAATATGTATTCGCCGAGACATGAACATTATAATCGTCTGTAGGGACTGTCTGTGATCGTCTGTGTTTAGGGACTTCCATCGGCCAGCTGCATCCTCTGGCAGATACTAAAGAGATTGAGCAGGGTATCAAATGATTGACTAGCCAAGAGCGCGGGGAAGTCCCATGAGTTAGTGGGACATGCTACTGTACTATTTCCGACAGCGGGAAGCAGGGACACAACAGCCCGAGCGTCAAATTGTTTTGAAATTCTGAATTCTGATGAAAAGTCTAGCGATTTTCCTGTACCGCATTTATCAATTTCGAGGAACCTGGGCACGAGATGTACCGCAATAGGAATTCAGAACTAGGTACCAGTCGGTTGACGAGTTATCTGGTCACGAAATGTCGGAGCGCCATCTGCGTTCCGTATGCGATAGCAATCGAACGACATGCCGAGAGAGTAAATACGACAGTCATTCAACATTTGATCACTTACAACAGCTTCCACGACCCACAAAATGCGCCGACTGGTACGCCATTCTTTTTCCATTACCCCAGACCGTATGTACCGTATATCGATATCAGCCTGTCGATCAGCAAGTCACGCCCGCAATCACAAGCCCGAAAACAACCTCGGGTATACAGACACATTGCAACGGTCTGTGTTGTGATCACACGCACAACATCCTAGACACCCCAAAAATGTCTTCAAAAAATACGCAAGTGTTGTTCTTCGTTTGCGCATCCGTCAGCCTCGCAATCCTTCCGAGGGTCTTTGCAGCGGTTGAGAAGAAGGAACTCGTCGAGATCTTTCGCGACGACTTTGACGTGGAAGCGGCCCTTCCCGAGTCCAAATGGACCATCACCGATCGCGACACCTTAACGACCCGCGAATTGGGATACTACCAGACCGAGAACGTCTGCGTCAAGAACGGTTCCCTTATTCTTAGAGCGCGACGGGAGAAGTTCGGTAATACCAACTACACCGCGGCGCGTGTAGAAACGGCGGGCAATTTCAGCTTCCTCTACGGGGAGATTGAGTGGCGAGCGAAAATATCCGGGGCGGAGGGTTTTTGGGCGGGATTGTGGATCGCGCAGGAGTCGACGAATAATGTAATCGCTGATTATGCTCCGCCAGCGGCCACTTTCATCGACTACACCGGTCATACGACCTTGCGAGCATTCTACGATATGGGAAAAGCGGATAAAACTATTGATATCGCCACTGGGGTGTATTCAAATATTTTCCTGATCAGTCAGGGACCGGAGTACCATAAGTACAGGTGAGGCTAACGGAATGAGCAAGCTACGAAATTAAAGGGGATTAAGCTAAAGCTGTTTTGGCTATTTTTAAATAATGAATTATTTTGGCTGTTGTAATTTGAGGAAATAATCATGTAGAATTTATGATTGAATCGTTTAGTTGGTAGTTCTAACAATTAAATGAAATCTAGTTTAAAATATATATACATAAGTTGAATATAATGGCACGGGTGTCAACGTGTGTTTTCTGGGGGCACGAGTTTTCGCACGACGAATATTGTTAAACCTTTCAACCAGAAACAAATGAGGAAGCACCCTGAAGATGCGTGTGACCGTCCTGACAGCCTCTCCGAATGCTGATAGCCATACAAAAATATCTTTCGTTAAAATAAAAACTAGATATCACTACATGTTAAGACGTCCGAGCTCTGACATGAAAGATATACCAGTATACCGAAAAAACCTACTACTGCCAAGTCCACAAAAGGCACCCAAAATTTTGTTCGTTGAATATTTTTTGAAGAGCGCTATATATAATTTTCCATATATCGTAGGTATTGTCGGTGTGGCATACTGTTTTGTGGCATAATTAAAGTTGAGAAAAGATTCGATTTCCTTTGATTTTCACTGCAAAAACGCTGTAAGAATGGCCATGTTTCAGAAAGAATTTGAGCAAACATATTTTGACGCTATCTCAATCAAATTTCAATTTGAAATTGATTGGCATCAGCCTTTTTTGATATCGGTGGAGGAGGGGGGAGTTATAACCAGTTCCTGTAAGTGCACTCAATAATTAGCAGCCCGTTTTGTTATTGAGTAATAGCTCCGCCCCCTGACTTCAAAAAAATTCAACTAATGTCAACCGATTTCAGCTTCAGTTTGAGTTGAAATAGCGTCAAAATATGTGGGATAAAAGTGTTTCAAAATAGGACATTTTTTACAGGGAAAATCACAGGAAATGGATGGAATTTTCTAGTGTTGTCCCAATTAACATTTTTTTCCAAAAACGAGTTCTTAGGACCACACCGACAATATATATATAAAAAAAATGAAAATAGTACTACTGAAAAAATATAAAGCAAATAGATTCTTGGACATTGTAAATCAACCCTGGTCAGAAAAATCCGTGCAAAAACTCGTAAATATCCGGCCTAATTTAAATAGAGTAAAATTTGTTCAAAGTTTAATGAATTTTACTGTGGCTTCTATAAGTCTCTTCTTAATTTGAGGATTAGTAGTTAAAATTCACGCCTTACCAATATTTCTTCACATTAATCCAAGCTGCCGTAGAATGTATGTACTGATGCTATAACTTTAGTTAATAAGCACCTCAAGGTTAATATTTGTTTTTGCAATTTTAGGCATGTAGTTACCAACTTCAATAATTAAATATTAATTCCCGGATAAATTAAGTCTGTTACTATTGCCTGTTATTACAGAATAAGGTGGACCAGCGATCTGGTGGAGTGGTACGTGGATGACCACAAGGCGTTTTGGGTGGACGAGCCCGAGAAAGTCCCGCAGGTGCCATTACAGCTGGTGATGAATGTGGCAGTGGGTGGAGTATTCGCTCTAAAACAGCCGGCCACGGATGGAGCAAAGCAAGAAGTCCAGATGGCGATTGACTTTGTGGTAGTGCGGCAGAACAGGACGGTCAGCCCGACGCATACTGGCCACGTACCGCGTTATGTGGGCTTGACGATCGGTCTGCTGGCTGGTGCACTGTTTGTTGTGATACTGGTGGGTGGAGTGGTTTTCTGGATGTGCCGACAGCATGATCGGGTCCTTCCGAGAGATTCACGGAGGATCAGCGTGATTAGTGAACACGATTAGTAGAGCATCTCTTGAATAGAAATAATTGAGAAATTTCTAGTTCTTCAAAAAATGTATTCTTTTCACAAGTTGTCGTGTAGTATGTTGTATGTGCTATCCGCTAAATAAATCAATCGAACAGTAAGCAACCTTAAGTTTTTAGTATTTTCCGTCTCCCTCCCCCTGTTCTTCACCTTGTTATTTTTCCTTTCATTCGTTTCCTGTCCCATGTTCAGTTGTTCCTCGTTCTGTCCTTCGCATTTATTTCCGGCACTGCCATATTTTCCCTGGTTCTGTTCCTTGACTGTTTTCTTTTTTGATTGTTCCCTTGTGTGCAACATTATTTGTTCTCTCTTTTCGTGTTATTGTTTTCTTGTTAATTGTGCAGATTTTCGAACATTTCCCTTCCCAATTCAAGGACGAGTTTGGCTGCACTAGAAAGGAAAACAGTTCTAGACATAGAAGCCGAGGCGTTGACACGAAAACGCAATACCACGAAAGGGCAAAGTTTATGGCGGCTAAGCTCTTTTTGTCTGTTAACGTTGGTTCGTCAAGTTTATCGTGCCCGATAAGAGAACGGAACTTGCGGTGCGAAGCAGACCGTATCAGAACGAACCATCTCCCACTTCTTACGAGTAGCACTTTTCTGTCGCCTCCAGTTTGCGGTTCGATCGAAAGTGAGCGCACTTATACTGCACGGTAGGTTGAATGAAAACAATTGCCGAAAATGAAATCCCGGCAAGCAACCACCGTACTTTGCATATTCGCAACGGTGTTTGCGATCCGCGTCAGCACGACCAATGCGGATGAAACCGTCACCCGGCTGGTGGAGATCTTTCGCGATGACTTTAACACCGATGACTACCTCAATGACTCCAAGTGGACCGTCGCGGACCGTCATACCGCCTCTCAAGCTGAGGTGAGCTACTACATGGAGGAGAACGTCGGGGTGAAGAACGAGTACCTCATCCTGCATTGCGAGCAAGAATACCACCAGGTACGAACAAATGAAAGCTTGAAAAATTTTGTAAAATGTATCTTAATGTGTATTACGCTTTAGATTAAGCGTTATTAGTTACGACGAATTACAAATCTGTAAAGTATCGAGCTACAAAGTAAAAAGTAAAAGATTTACAAAAACTGAAGTTGAGTTGGGTTAGTTTGTTTTCTGGGGTTTTGAAGAGGTTCTCATTGTGCAAATAGCTTTACAAAAAAATTCGTTGATATTTTAGATTTTTATTATTGGAATAAAACTGAACGCTACCCCGATTGTGTACATGTAAATTGAGACCATGTTCGGATTGACATGTCTGGATAAATTGTGGAGATAAGTGGTCCAACTTAACTGGATGTAACAGGATTAGTGTTAGCTTTGTTAGTTTCTCAAAATAAGCAACCTAAAGCAATCAGTACTAGCGACAAAAAATATTAAGTCCAAAAAGCAATGTTAGGTGACTGATATTGACCGAAATCTGAACACCAAACTAAACGGCCTATTATGAAAAATAATCTACGAAATAGAAGTCAAAAAGAAGCCGCGCGAGTTTGGAGATGGCATAAATGGCGCGTTTGCACACTGCAATGTAATTTTTTGTCGATAATTTGAGTCGAAAATAAATTGAATAAACATATTCTGCAATAATTTTGTCACAAAACTAAAAAAGCTTTATTTTTAAATGTAAATAGCATCCACTTAAAACCAATAGTGAAATTTTCGTTTCTAATTTAATTGAAAAGTGTAATGCACTAACTTGAGTCTTTTCCAATCAGGGCTGTAACTACACCTCCTCACGAGTGGATTCCAACGGGAAGTTCGAGTTCCTCTACGGCGAGGTGGAATGGCGTGCCAAGCTGCCCGGTGGGCCGGACTTTTATACCGGACTATGGCTGAACCGTCCGTCCACCGTGGAGCTCCCCTTGGAATTCGCACCCCCGTCAGCGGCCTTCATTGACAACGGCGGCATTAACTCCCAACGACTTTTTCACTCCTTAAACGACGATCAGCAAGTAGAATTTGACGTGGGAATTTATTCGAATATTTATCTGTCGAAAAAACCCTTGGCCTTCCACAAGTTCAAGATGGTGTGGACCAATACGAGCATGGAGTGGTACATTGACGAGCATAAGGTGTACTGGATCACCGATCCCGTCAAGATCCCACACATCCCCCTGCAGATTGTCATGAATATCGTGGTGGGCGGGGCCTTCTGTGAAACTCAGGCGGACGGGACAAGGGATTTCCAGGTGCGGCAGGTCTTAGTGGATTACGTCGTGGTCCGACAGAATCGGACATTTGAGGAGGAGGACTCAGCGGAGGAGATGTACACCGTGTCGAATATTCCGCACAGAGAGGATATGCCGTGGTATTTTATCCCGGTCATCGGGACTTTGGGCTCGCTTTTGCTGGCTTTTGGGGCGTTGCTGGCGGTACTGGTTGTGCTGACGGTTCGACGTCGGCGTCGTAGAATGCTAAACGGGGGACCTCATCGGTTTTAGATAATTTTCACATCTATGGTCGCTACAACCTTCTACTCCGCACTGTGTTCTATGTATATTACGCCTTGCCGTCGTAATGCAATTTCGAGCTGATTAAAATGATTCGACCTACTTCCGTTCCATAGTGGCATTCGCTGCAATGAAGCAACAGCAGCAAAGCAAGACTCGAAAAAGTTCACACGGTACGGACTCGAGCGATGCTCGGGAAAATTAAACTGAGCGAAATCAGCATGAGCTTTCTTGCGGGGAAATTTGTCCTCAAAATCCGCCCAATGTTTTGGGAAACTTCGGGCGAACAATCTCGACAGGAATATCAAGTGCATTTCCGGCCAGAAAGTCCTCTTGCAGGTCTGGCACAAGTTCAACGAGATTTTTCTCGCGGGCGCCTCAAGTGATTCTCACCAAATTCTCACTTTATTGCTGGCTAGGAATTCGGAAAAATATCGCGAGGAGCTTCCTCGCCAATTCTTACCCGCTCTGAGGCATTCTGTGCCAGTTCTGAACAAGATCGGATCAGAACATGCTTTCTCACGTAGTCTGGTCAAAAAGTTTGGCGCTGGGGTACGAGTGCAATCGTATTTTGAGGAGCACCTTTTTTTCGAGGGTCAGCACTGAAAAGGCTCGTCATTTGCAGGGACGTCCCCTTAAAATGCCGCTTGTAGAATTCAAAAGGGGCGAGTCCTTTCGCATATTCAAATGTAGCCGCAACAGGTACCAATATATAATATAATGGCTTGCCAGGACGGTTCACTATCGGATCGTCGTTTGACCGGAAGTTGAACGACCAGTCCGGAATTCACACGCTGGTCAGACTGGCTCGAAAGTTCATGCTCCGTCCGAAGGGTGTACGGCTAGACTGTCAAGCGGTTTGCGGTCAGCCTAAATACTGACGAATAGCTCGAAAGGTTGCATTGACGGTCTGTCGCGAAGGTGAACGTCCTGGTCTGTTCAACCGGTAGGTGGTAGGTCGATGTGGAACTTTCCGGATCGGCTGCAAAACTACTTCCGGATCCGGCTACTTAGTCTTTTTCGGTCTTTCCGGTCCCGTTGTTGCCATATACAACCATTTGGCATGACGCGGCTCACATTATTTTTTAATGTTAGGTTTTAGGGGAACTTCAAAAAACTAATTTTTACGGCTTTTTAGGTAAGTCTCTGGAAACAATCCGTGCGCCAAAAAACGTTTACACACGCGATTGTTGTGACATTTCACGGCAAGCTGCTTTAATGATGAGGATATTTACTTTCAGGTTAAAATGAGCTAGTGCGGACACTGCCCACGGTCCACCCGTCTTTTCACTGATAGGTGCAATCCTCGCAAGTCGCAAATTAGAGCAGGGTTGCAGTCATGCCAGTAACTGCCATGACGAAATCCTATAGTCTCCATGTTTTTAAGAATTTGCCACCTATCGTATTTGTTACAAAATAAAGTGAATCATTTAACGAACTTCCTCCATGCTATACGAGTACAAGCTATAAGATACCGATTCTGAAGGAACTACAATACAATACAATACAATACAACATAATACTTTATTGAGTAGGTCAGAAGGTCCATGTAGGCAACAAGAGCCCCACAAAAAATACCCTCGCTATTTTGCATGTCGTCTTTTCTTACACATACACACACACACACATGCACACACACACACCAAGCAACAGCAAGAGATCACAAAGTTATGCCATACAGAGCAAACTTAAAAAAATATTGCCCAACGCCCGCGTGCTTTTCGTTACGTTGTTGCGGCGTCAGCTTTCACAACAAACTGCGGCGTTGTTGTTTTTCTTGTTGTGCCGGAACTACTGTTGCCGACAATTTGCCCCATTATACTCCACACTTGTTCCAGTGCAACCAAGACCCTTCTAGCCACTGGGTTCCCGCCGTTCAGGAGCGTCTCCACGGGGCTGTTTAATCGCGACACCGCACTCGGAGGTACGCCAAACTTGACAGGGACGCCGAAGAAATTGGCCGTCAGGTTGGGCCCGTGTGCGGACAACGAGACCAAATTAATCGGTCCGCTCAGGTCGGCCACGGACCCGTTTCCACTGGTGGTCACAATGATAAGAGGGCTTTCGGTATTTGTACTGGCGTCTAAGGGTTCTATGGTTACGGTCAACAGCCGTTCCGTCGGAGGGTGGTCCGTCGATGTCGCCGTCGGACTTAACTGCCATGTCGGTGCCAAAAACGAATCCTCATCAACCCCTAAAATTGCAGGGCTCAAAGTTAATCATTTTGTTCGAGCAACTCTGAATTAAAATAAAAAGTGGCTAGTTAGAATAATAAACTAAATACCCAAATGCTAATTGGCAGTTTTCTCATTGTCTTGATTTTGAATTGATAAATTTTATGTAGAAAAAAGGCGGAATGCTGTTGGTAAAAAATCTACAGCGCGAGGTCAAGCTTTTTCTCAGACAATGAAATTAGTTATCAAAACGTTTGGCATGTGGTTTCATTACGTATTTAAACAAGTCGGCTGGCTTTGGTATTTGCTGTTGAAAAATCAGTCCGTCTAGTGTTGTCTGAATCAAATTTTTTTTTAGAAAAATACATTGAAATTAAATTTAAACTTTTTTGAAATGCAATGGCTGATTAATTTAAATCTTTTAAATTAATTACAACAATTTTTACATAAATTACTATATCATTTCCCTTTTTCTTTGCGTCATGTTTTACATACTTTTTTGTGATATTTTAACTTTAAAAATTTACAAAACTGGCTTAATATAATGATACAGTTTTGAGGCAACACATGAACCAGTATCTACGATTGAATGATTGAAACTAGCCGCTAGAATAATTTAATTCATCATCAATGAACATTGCATAGCAAAACTCTAATACATTTAAGCTGAAACATGAGTTTTACTGTCTATTCCAGTGAAAAGTTTTAAATTAAATTAAAAATTAATCCTTATACAAAACTGGTTTCAAACTAGTATAAAATAAAATTGATTTAAAATAAAATGCTTGTGTTTGACATTTTAAATCATACTTTAAATTAATCTGAACAACATTAAGTCAGTCATAATGGCGTTTAATTTAAGCTTTATCTTCTAAATGTTAGTTTTTCAAGTACAGTATGATCTGCCGGTAAAAACCGGTTCCTTTACACGTCAAAGAGTCAATGAGAGATCTCCGGACACATTGTGAACGGTACGAAGTATATTGTTTAGTTTCCAGGTAGTATTGTCTGTGACTGAGGATATTGATACTTTGATTTAAGACTTTAGAATAGATAGTTACAAAAATTCTCAAATTGTTCAACTACTAAACCGAGGCTACAAAAAATGCGTTTTTGTTTGTATCACTCCTCACCATGAATCTCCGTCGCCGGAGTCATCTCACTCTGGTCAGGCCCGAAGCCAAGATCAAAGCTCGGCGAATCCGTATCCATCATTCCCTGATAGTCCACCGACGGTGGCTCGTTGCTGTTGGGTCGTCCGACAATCACCACTGAACCCGCCGGGAGGTTCGCTGTCAGACCCGCATCCGGACCAACCAAACCCGTGGGACTGCGAAGTGTGTCGACCCAAGGGGCGGGCGGCGAATTAGCCGGCACTCCGACGTTGTAGTTGTAGACACCGTTATTAACAACGGGGTATCCGTTGTTTCCCATACCCATAGCAGGGTTCCCGTTGGTATTACCATTGGCGTACCCATTGTTGATCGTGGGGTATCCGTGAATGACGTCAGGGTACCCGACGATAGGGCTTCCCTTAGCGACCACTATAGGGTTCCCGTTGATCACAGCTGACGAGTATCCGTTAATACCGCTCAGAACAGGGTACCCGGCCGGTTGGGTGGTCGGAGCACCGTTGAAGTAGCTCGGAGTCCAAAGTGGCGGACTCGGCCGTTCAGGATTGAAACGTCCGTCGCTCTGACTGTACGACGGACTGTCTGGACGCTGCATGGACCCGTCCGTCCGTAGCCCGTTCCCGCCAAAATTGCCCCATAAAGACACGGAGTTGGAGTCACCGTTATTTCGAATCGGACTTTGCGTTTGATACGGATAAATCCTGGTGGTCGTAATTCCTTCACCGTTGTTGTTGTTGTTGTTGTTATTGATATTATTAAACGGGTTATAGGCGGTCGGGTCGCGGTAGGGTATTCTCGTGGTCGACGGAGCTGGGAGCTGGCCTAATGGCTCTAGAAAATGGAGTAGTTGTCAAGTCTTATCTCATATCGGTTTGTTACCTTTGAGGAACGGAACACGGAAGAAATCGTAATCAGGGCTCGTTATGAACTTTACAAATCGGCACCAGAACACCCTCGTGATAGGGCTAGGAGGTGGGCAAAGCGGCACAATACATTTTTTCATAATTGGACCCAAAATTTGGGACCTCCATAGATTTCAGAATATGTTCAGAATCTAAACCAGTTTTTCAATCAAATTTGAGGTTTATTGTGTTCCAAAATACATTCTCGTTAGGGGAAGTGGGGAGAACTTTTTTGACGAAAACAGAAGCACCTTCCCTGATCTGAGCTGAGCTGTCTCAACCACCATTCTGCAAGACAAGCAGACGAGTGAATGAACTATGCACTGGAGCTCTGCCACGCGCGCGCAATTACGCGTTCGAAACATTCAAAGATAGTCCAAAATTTGAGTAACAAACGGAGGTTTTCGAAAATGTTTTAAAACCCCAGGGGATTTTGGAAATTTGACCTTACCCTCCCCACAAGTTTCAAAATAACCAGGAACATTTGGGTGCAATTGTGGAAAAACTGCATTTGCCCTTTTGTCCAAACCCTGGCCCTACAATGAGGGGCCCTGGTTCCGACTGATCAGGACCCTAAGCGCGCCCTGATTGTGAGGGAACAGAAAAACAGCTGATCACAAACTGGTAGGAATTTGACGAAATAAAAATGAGATCTACGCCTTGTGTAGTGCCAGGAAACCTTTATTAAACATTAGTTTATTTAGAAATTTAAATGACTTCGGAGGTAGTGTCCGATGAAATTGCGGAATCGTATGAAAATCTCTTCCTTCTATGCTAAATAAAACGCAAGTTTACGCTCCCACTTTTGTCGTCTTGATAATTTTAGTGAAGAGTGAAAAACTGTTAGTAATTTGTATTAATTAATAATTTTCCCCAAAAAATATATTGTTCCAGGCACCGTTGCTACATCAAGATGTGTTTGATAAATAACTTGGCACTATGTTTTCCTTGAGGATCGGAGCGAAAGGAGAACAGGGATATCTTTTTGCTGGAATATTGTGGGGCACAAAAAGTAGCACTCAAAGCTGTTATACCTGTAATTGACGGCGCGACGGGTGGGACAGTCGGTTGCGCAACGGGCTGCCAGATGTAAAGTCCACGAGTCGTGGCATCCGGGTCGTACGTTGCGATCGTCGGTATCGTTAACGGAAAGAACGGTGTCTGCGTTACAGCATCCCGATTTGGTGGAGTGAAGGGTAAAAATACGATTCTTGTAGTTGGCTGGTCATGGATTGGTTCGGTGGTGGTTGTTTCTACTTGCGGAGGAATGGTATATGGTGTCGTTGTTGTTGTTGTCGTCGTTCTGGGCGGTTCCTGGACGGGCTGTCTGTACGGGACGGTCGCCCTGGTCGGTGGAATAATTGGGAGAAATGTGACTCTTATAGGAACCGATTCTGTCGATGAGACTTGTTCGGGGAAGAAGCCTGCGGGGAGGTCAGTAATGGTCGTGTCCTCAGCGAAAGTCGAAGAAAAGGTTGTGTCGGTTTCCTGTGCGAACGGGTCGACAGTGGTAGGTTCTTCTGTCGTGGTGGTTGAAGTTGTGGTCGTTGTGGATGTTTTCGTTCTTGGGGTTGTTCGCGTCGTAGTTCGCCGGGTTGTTTGCGTCGTGCGTGGAGTTGTAGTCGTTTTTCGTGTGGTCGTAGTCGTCGTGGTTGTCGTGGTCGGCTCTTCCGTTGTTGTGGGCTCTTCGGTTGTTGTTGTGGGTTCCTCGGTTGTTGTAGTGGGCTCTTCGGTGGTTGTCTCCGTGGTTGTTGGTTCTTCGGTGGTCGTCGTGGTCGTTGTGGTGCGTGGCGTCGTTGTAGGTCGGATGAGAGGGCGTGTTGGCTTGGGATTCAAATTTGGGTCTTCTGTCACGTCACGGAGCGTCGCTGAGGTCGTTGTTGTTGGCAAATCTAATGGCAAAGTCATTGCTAAACTTCAGAAGTATTTATATTTGTAGGTAAATGATCAAATAATGAATATATTTAGATCAAAAATTGAAACGCAAAAATTAAATTAATTATCAAATACGGTAATAATCCACCGACCGGCTTATAAGGAAAAGTTGCCATCCGCAATCATATTATAAATTGTTCAAAAACATGTAAAACTAAACAGTTTGCAATAGTGACAGAATTCTGAATTATATTATCTATTTACTATTATTAACTATTATTACTATTATTAACTATTATTTCATAATAATTATTAACTACTGAAATATAATATTTCACATTATTTATTAACATTGAAATAAATCACGAAAAGTCATTCAAGTACATTTTCGATTACATCCACAAAAAACGGTTAGAAAATTAGCCAATTAATACTGAAACGAATGGTATTAAGGAATTGCGCAAGATCAAAACTCAGGATACACTGGGTTCATTTACAGTAGACCTGTTTTTTGTTACCTGTCGTAGTGTTGAGGATTCGGTGGAAGAAGGAGAACAATCTCGTGCCTCGGGCAAAATGCATTTTAATTTCACCTGTGCCTCGATTTGGTGGAGTATCACTGACGGAGTAAATTAAATTCCACGATGGATCCTGTATATTGGTACACGATGAATATATTGATGATTATGGTATGGATGAGGGGAGAAGGGCAAGAATTCTTGTGTGGAGAATTGTCAACTATACCGAGAAATTGTAATCGGTGCGGTCGCGGGTTTTGAGTTTTCTCGTTGCCCGTACGATTGAATGGGTTGCATTTTGCTGTGCACCGAGAAGCCTCCAGTCCTGGATGCGATCCAGCGTGAGGTTGACGGTGTTGCTGCTGTTGTCCGCCACGACGAACCTATCCTGTGGGCGAGATCAGAGTAACCTAGTTTGTGAGTATGCTTAAGCATTGAACAACGTAGAACATAGGCGTTCATGAACTTGGCGAAAGCGTCATGACAATTGAAGACCTTAATAGCTGTTTTATTCAAGGTCCTGGAAGGTGAGAGTTTACGTTGAGAATTGATGCGTCCAGAAAGAATAATTATGTTTTATAGGTTATGGTTAAAGACCCGGCAAAGTTCCATTGTTCTGACCTTTCTCCCATCCAACTTGATGCGTCCATTTGTCTTCATTCATTTTTTAATCTTAGTAGACACACACACAATTTACACGTTTAAAAACGCAAACGACATTGGTTCATTATGACTGCTATCAAAGTAAAGCTGGGCCTTTCATTTAGGGATTTGTGGATTTAGAAAAGTAACTATTATACCTCACAAAATGATTTTATGAGTATGGTCGCTTGTTCATTAAAGCCTTCATACAGTTAAGAAAGCGTCTGTCGTTGCGCACCACAGCGCCGTTTGAAAATACCAGATCCAAAAAAGGTGAGTAAAATTTCCGAGGCTTCGCACACCACACCGGTCGTCACTGACAGGTACGAATATTTTATTTCATTTCAGACTATTTTAACATGTTGCAGCACCCAACAAAGTAATAAGAAAATAGTGCAAGATTTTAACAACTCACCGCTCAAGAAGACATATAAACAATTTAAGGAAATAAAGATTTCAAAATGTATCGATTGCATTAGATACTATTAAAAAAGTTATGAAGAGCATAATAGAATTTAAAATAAAGTGTACCACTATAGTCCCTCTATAAACCCCCTTTCCATCTCTATTACACTAGTCATCCCTTTCCCCAAATAATGTGCATTTTAAGAATCAAACTAGCTTTACTATATTTGTGTTCATCATTTACTTTAATTTCACATGAAATGACAGTCTCAAGTTATTAGGAATTTTAGCTGGAAGTCACAATATATTAAGAATGCCTTTACAATAATTTTAATTGAGATTCGTAAAATACTATTGTATTTCTGAACAAGCAGGTGCTAATTGAAACAGAAACATGTTCTATTAGATTTGTAAAATGAAAAAGAGAAAACATATTTTGATAGTTCTCGTTATATATTTGCTAGTTAGATAATAATGAAAGGTATTTTGTGCCGAAATTTTAACTAAATCAATGATAAAATATTATAAGTTGAACAGGGGACGTCATTAGTAGAACAGGGTGCAAAAGGAGGTGATAATAGTGAAAGGGGGTGACTATTTAGCGATTTCCTAAAATAATCTGCCTCATATTTGTATGAAAAAATTTATCAATATTGTTACTTTTTTGCAAAAACCAATATTATTGCTAACTAGCAGAATTTCTGCAATTTTAAATGTCGCACACAAGCTTCTCACCTGCACGTAAGTCACCCCGCTCGGGTCAATCCACGCAAACAATATATCCGATCTGTCCATCCCGCCATTCGGCGACCTCCCCAAGGCCATCCAGCCCTGGGTCCGTCCGCCCAATTCGACGGCCACATCGGTGGCATTGACGCGCCACCTTAGGGTCAGCAACGGGTCCGGGTCACTGCCCAGCAGGACCATACGATTGGGAAACGTTTGACTGGACACTGCGGCCACCATAAAACACGCAAGACAAAGGCCCGGCAAGGGCTCCACCATTTCTCTTTATTACACCTTCTATTAACCCGTGGATGCCATGAACAATGCCTCCGCGAAGATTCTGCCCCAAGAGCGGAGGCCTTAGAAGCAACGAGACCACAACCGATGACGCCATCGGGATTGGTATGAAGGAAAACATCGTTTAGGCAATCGGTACTCTCTCTCTCTCTCTCTCTCTCTCTCTCTCTCTCTCTCTCTATCGGCAGCTCTCTGATGAGAGAATATGTGAAAATGATACTTGACATTCGTTCGAGGCAGCTTGCCGGCCGTTTCCGTTGTTTGTAGTGCTAACAAACGGCCATTGTTGATGGGTGTGATGAATAGGCATTTCTCGTTGATTTTTCAGCACCGTTTAGTTGTGTGACGCATCGTAAGTTGAGCTTCTCGCGTCCACACATGAATGAGTGTACTAAGTGTTGATTGCGGAGGAAACCCTACACGTAGTTTGACCAATATAAAATGTGTATTCCATGATGGTCTTGTTGAATAACACAAATTTGCCGATTGATTACGTTGAGTATTTATCGAGCAGTGCTTTGCTGTGCCATATTACCGGTACACTGTACCTACAACTACCGGCTGATTATAGTGCACCACCCGTTGGATAATTCAAATACATATTTTATCACTGAAAACCCGCGCTATTTAATATTTTAGTATTTGGGAGTGATCGGCTGGCTTCGTATCGAGCAGTTGACTGTTTTGTGATATTGTTTTCGACGCTACAAGACATACATTCTACAGAAACTAACCAGTAAAACAATTCTGACAATGCGAACTTCAATTTCCGAAGCAAAAAAAACGGGAACGACTGGCGTTTTTATAACGTCTTTCATTTTAACTTGGCTTTTATGAAAGTGCAGTACATACTTTTGTACATGTATTAAATTTAGCCACCGTGCCGGGCGTTCGTTTGGGTTGTGATTTGCCAAGGATTGAAGGGGCGGTGGTAGCTATACACCGTAGGGTGTCGAGGGGTGAGACAAACGAAAATTATTGGTAAAATTTGGTATTGAACCACGTGGGTAAAGATTTTATTTTACGTTTTCTAAAAGAAACATACATCAAAGCGAAGATATTTTTAGATTTTTCTTGTAATCCGCCACCGGTTTTCTGATCTATGACACTAAAGAGGAACATGAAAGGTCTACCATACGAGTTGGAGAACTAATTTCATATCCGATATCCCCATCACTCCCCAAAAGCCAGAGGAGAGTTGAGTTGATCACTCGCAAACTTCACAACTCCCGTCCAAATTTGATAAATTTCTGAATTAATATCCGGTACGCGGGACTCATTCTGTCCACTCGGTCGATATCGAACACACACCTGACTGATAAAAAAATTAGCTACACATAATATGCAAGGAATTCTCTTCTTGATTCATATTTTTGCAATGAGTTCAAGCCGAACGCTGGTAAAATCAAATAGTCTGAATAAAAAACACTTTCAAATGATTCTGAGTTCGTTACTTAAGTGATGCCCCGAGTCAGTTAAGGCCCACACCAGTCTTACTGTAGACAGTATAATCATCCTGTAAGGATTTGCAAAGGCAGTTGTTAAACGGTAACATATCGAACATCAGCTCGAGTCACTTTCATTCCCGCTTAATAGAACTCAACTTCACAGGCCCTCAACAAATCCATTCCCCTTAAGAGCTATTTGGCGCATTATACATTCATTAGTTTGAAGTTACAACTGCAGCTGTCTTTGGTTTTACTAATCTCCACGTTTTCGTGTGGCATCAGACGAGGCTAAAACATCAAAGTCCCAACGCCATCATCATTTTTTCTTCTCAGTTTCAGACATAGCTTTCCAGGAGACGGGGATGCTCCTTTGCCCATTTGTTTGCAATCAAATCACACAGGATCGGGACTTAACAGAAGGTAATGTTATGAACTGGTAAGAAGTGATCGTGGTCTCAGACATAATCCGTAGATAATTTTCGAATACACAAATGTTTATTCGTCTTAAACTAAGAATAAGCATGACGATCTGCAGGTTCGTTAACCGAAAACCACTCGCGAAGAAGAATAAATTCCCCCCCCCCAAGATCCCCCGGAAACGATTCGGACGAAAACTACACAAACATTAACATAGGCGAACAGACATTCAATACAGAAATATGAGCCTTGTAAACAGGCGTAGACAGCCAATGACGCAAACATGGACCGACAATCGGAAGCACAATTTTTTGTTATCAACGCTGTATTTTTATTACTTACGTTTCGGTTCACATTCTGTGTTCTATTTTGTTTTTACGTACATTTTAATTATTTTCAATTTTAGAGAGATTTGTGAACTGATTTATCAACAAGTAAATTCCATCAATCTGGCAGAGCAATTTTATAATGGAATTACTATATTTGACTATATTATTATTCGAATTATCGTTGCGTAAAAGATTGAAAATCTACGTAATTGAAATTGCCAAAACGGTTGCCGTGAAATTGTATAGCATATTGAGGCTTTCAACAAATTTTTAAAAAAACAAAGGAACGGTTGTGG